>CM017188.1:32680130-32682318 GCA_004837865.1 Musa balbisiana
AATAGTGTATTTATGATTTATTTTATCTGCGTTTTGAGTGACGTATGATGCTTTCAATCAGGATGAGACAATTACAGCATGAAACCTGTGGCCGAGGAACATGTCAAAAATTTGACGCGGGCCGGTGGATCGGTCGACTATGACAAAGGCTTCGGGCCGTGGATTCGGCATCGGCCAAAAGAGTGAGATTGTGCAAAGTTTCAGAGTTGTGTAGTCAATTGGCCGATTGGGGGACCAGAGGTCGCAAGAGAGGACATGCGCACGAAGAATCGGATTAAGCGTCGCGGGACACTGACAATGCCGGCCCACGTTGATTACTGTTGCTTATGATTAATTGTCTTTGATTGAGTTTTTATTTTACTTATTCAGCTTACTAGATCGCTTGAAGACATAAAACAAGTCTATCAAAGTCCATTTCGATAGGTTTTTGAGAGTCCGAAGATTCATACGGAAGTGCTGTCGGAACCAACCGAGAAGAAATCGGGGACTTGCCCCAGTTTTTGGAAGTTCACCGGAGAGATCATCGAAGGTTCACGGAGATCACCGAGAAGGTGCTACTCGCTGAACTTGCCACAAGATCGGGAGCCTGCTGGGATCCATGAAGAAATCCGAGGGTGTATCTAAGTCCGCCGAAGAATCGCCAGAAGCCTCGGCCAGAATGAGACTCGACATTTGCTGTTTAAAACTTATTTAATACTATTTTTTAGTGTTTAGTTTACATGTAATTAGGGTTAGGATTATGGATATCCTATATCCTGGTAGGGGCCAACTGGACCTGATGTGACTGTGTTTGTGCTAGACTTGAAGCCCAACTATGACCCAAAGTTTGGGTCGTGGAACCGCCGACTGGGTCGTGGCACCGCCCAGAGCACCAGAAAGGTCGGGGCAATGGAACCACCGGACTAGGCTGTGGCACCGCCCAGCACCCGAGATACTGAGAGGCCGGTGGAACCATCCACCAGTAACCGATCAATGGGACATTGACATGGTGCATCACCAGTAAACGATCCATGTGAATGACAGGTGTTGGGCACGCCAGTAAACGGTCAATTGATCATTGATAGGCGGTGGCAACTGCCAGCTCCGGGAAGCCAGAGAATTCAAAATTTAGAACTACAAATTTAAATCCTCTTGGTGTCTATAAATACCCTTCATTCTCATAAGAAAACAACCTTAGCGCATAGATTGAGATAAAAGGCTTAGCAAAGTCTTTAGCAAGTCTTGTTTTCAATTGCTGAGTGTTCCTCCTCGTTCTCGTTGGAAAATTTGTAAGAGTGTGAACCACTTGTAAAAGGTTTTTAAGAGTGGTTTGTCTTCCCCTTCAAGTGCTTGCTAGTGGAAGTTAGGAGCCTCATCGAAAGGCTTCGCAAGTGGATGTAGGTCATTTGACGAACCACTTTAAATTGGTGTGTTCCTTGAATATTTGAGTACTGACTTTTCTTTCTGAATTATTATTACACAGCAGCACGGCTTATGTTTTCTTCTCACTTCCTTGAGCTACGTTTAATCAGTCAGTTCATTATTTATCGAAATATCTACACCTTACGAATTTTTTTCAAACGTACAGTTTAATCCGTGCACTCATTCACCCCCCCCCTCTTAGTGCCGCTCCAATCCTAACACCAATTAGGTATTTTGGGCCAAGAGCAAGACCCATTTAGTGACCAAGTTTTGGCTAATTGGGCAGTGAAAGCCAAAATATGACCCCTAAAGTGGCACCGTCATTGCACAATCTCCAAAACTAGGTCACAGTGTACGCCTGCACAGTCCTCCGAGAGGCTACAGCATTGGTACTACTAGTCTGGGCGGTGGTACCACCCATCACCAGCCTCCCGAAGGCGATGGTCCTGCCAGTTTGGCAGTGGACCGCCGAGTGGCAGGGTGCTATGGAGGGTACCGCCTAGTGCTTGTTCGTGTCATACTGACGCTGGCGTGTATGCCCTGTTATATCACGAGCACTAATAGGGGGTGAATTATGCAGGGCGAAAAACTTTCAATGATCTAAAAAATGCATTCGTTACGATAAAAACGTTTTGGTATACGCCATTCGAAATTACTTCAGTAAGGTAAATAGCAATACGTAAATGCAACCATAGAAACGCCAATTTAAGTGGTTCGGTCAAAAATGACCCTACATCCTACTTGCGAAGCCTTCCTTTCGATGAGGCTCCCCCAACTTCCACTAAGC
>CM017188.1:32682418-32869918 GCA_004837865.1 Musa balbisiana
TTTCCGATATATGCCCAATGTAATTGTTCATGCTACCCTTTTGTACTCTGGTGTCTTGTGGGATATGTGAACACTTTGCCAGAAATGGTAAGGGAGTTATGCATAGAGCCCGCGATGCTCTGCCCGGCCCCATTGACTTCACTTAGACGTGGGTGGAGGGAGCTCCCAGGCGTGGGGAGACTTTTGCTTGGTGGTCATCCTGAAATGGATGAATCACATTATGTATGTGTCCCACAGCGCCCTCTATATTTTTGATATGATTCCAAAGCTTTGCTAATGAGTTTATATTTATGCTTTGGATAAAAATGGAATGCATGCTACCTCAAAAATGACATACAAGCTTGTATTACTATTCGGTTTCACTTGTTATACTTTGGAGTATTTCGTAGTCATTGTTATGCTCTCAAACACTCTTACGCCTTATATACACTGAAATGCTTCAGGTGCCATTTGATACATGCCTAAATGCTTATTTTGCCAATGAAATGCTCCAATTTCCTTTCTCGTATTGTTATGTCTAACGCTTGTTTTTGAATGAGGAAAACCCTTTGTGATCTTTATACCAAATGAGATGATGTCAAATGAACACTTGTATTTCGCTTTTGTTGCCTTGATACTAAGCTTGCTTGAATTTCTCCTCCCGCCATGGATATGTTAGTCGCTTGCTGAGCTCTTTATGCTTACCCATTGTTATATAAATTTTCAGGGTAGCTTGTCACGCACTGAAAAGCTAGAATTGGGTTGAAGCACTGAAAGGCTAGAAGATTTTGGACTAATCTTTGTTGGTTGATAGGTTTTTGTTGTATAGTATACTTTACTTCTGATGTAATGTTAAGGATATATTGATACTTATGTGTTGTAAAAGTTTAAAGGACTGCTCATGTTTATGGAATGATAAGCTTACGTTGTATAAGTATATGAACTCATGGTGAATAATATTTTTGTGATGGTATATATTTCTACGAATATGGATTTGTGTTGTGGTTGATGTTTAGTTGAGTTGCCTTTGGATTTTATGAATCTCTAAGTGAAGTGGAGTATGATTTATGAAACGTACAGGTTTATGAATTGTGAATATTGATTTGAATGGTTCTTAGTATCCTTAAATGTTTAGATTGGATCCTGGATTGATTTATGATGATGAATTATAATATTATTAATTTTAGACAGGGTCACACCTCCTGAATGGATTAAATCAGGGGGGCATGACAAGTTGGTATTAGAGCATTGTTTGAGGATTTCTAAGAATTTTGATATGCTAGATGTATAATAATTTTGAGGTTTAGTGATTTCTATTTAGAGACTGATCAAAAGTTATCTTTTGCTAATTTTTAGGAAGCAAGGATGACGAGATCATCTGGTACTCCTGTTGCATCTACATCTGATCAATTGAGTGGAATTATGAAAACTCTAGAGGCTATGACACAAGTAATGTAACAACAAGTTCGACAAGGAAGAAATGATGAAACGGGGAATTCAAACCAGACTGGGTTGGGAATTAAACAGTTTAAGAAGCTTAGTCCTCCCAGTTTTAGTGGTGAGCCTGATCCAATGGTAGCAGAACAATGGATGATGCGGATAGAGAAAATATTTGATGTTTTAAATTGCCCAGATGATAAGAAGGTTTCTCTTGCTACCTTCATGCTAGAAGGAGAGGCTGAGCACTGGTGGCGAACCATGAAGAGGATTTCTGAAGCTCAAAAGGAGCCAATCACTTGGAAGGTATTTACAGAAAAGTTCAATGATAAATACTTTCCAGATTGTATCAGAGAGCAGAAAGAATTGGAGTTCTTGAATCTCATCCAGGGAAATTTGACAGTAGCCAAATATGAGTCTAAATTCACTGAGCTCTCTAGATTTGTCACGCATATGATCGATGATAAATATAGGAAAGCAAGAAGATTTGAAAGAGGACTAAGGCCGGCAATAAGAAGTCGGATATCAGCTTTAAAACTCCAGGTATACACTGATGTAGTAGAAAGAGCTTTCATACTTGAAAAGACTTGGAGGAGATCCAAGAAATCAGGGACAAGAACAACAAGGATAAGTTTGTTGGTAAAAGTAAAAGAGGAAATGAAGCAGAAAGAAGTAATAAGAGGGTAAGGTACCTAGATTTGAGAAGGAACTCTATCACAAAGAACTCTATCATGTACAAAATGTGGACGTAATCATGAAACAAGTGAGTGTTTTCGGGTGACTGGAGCCTGTTTTGCCTATGGAAAGTTAGATCATAAAGTCAGGACTGCCCACTAAACAAGAAGAAAGAGCCACTAACCCCTAAGCCAACGACCCATGCTAGAGTATATGCTATCACAGAACAAGATTCTAGAGCCTCTAAATCATGGTTGAAGGTATTCTACATGTTTCTAATAGAAATGCAAAAGTTTTGTTTGATCCTGGTTCCAACTTATCTTTTGTTTCACAATATTTTGCTTATCACTTGGGCAATCAACCTAACCACTGGATTATTTGCTACACGTAACTACTGCTGTTGGGGATTCTTTGACTACAATCTGGTTTATCCATCTTGTTTGATTTCTATCGGAGAACATGAACTCCTTGCTGATTTGATACTCCTAGAAATCCAAGGTTTTGATATTATACTGGGTATGGATTGGTTATCTTCCTATCATGCTATTATTTATTGCTATATAAAAATAATTACTTTCTGCATACCAAATCAGCCTATCTTCGACTTTGAGGGTATTAGGCATGATTTGCCTCTTTGCTTAATATCGGCACTTCAAACTCAACGCCTTATGCAGAAGGGATGTTCTTGTTATGTTATATGTGTAAAGGAACATTTAGAACAAGAAACTCACCTAAATGAAATTTTCGTGGCTAAAGAGTTCCCTAATGTATTCCCAGAGGATTTGCTTGGACTACCTCCAGACAAAGAAGGTGAATTTGTTATTGATTTAATCCCTGAGACAGCCCCAATATCTAAGCCTCCCTATAGAATGGCACCACTTGAGCTCAAGGAATTGAAGAAGCAAATACAAGAGTTGTTAGATAAGGGTTTTATTCGACCCAGCGTCTCACCATGGGGTGCTCTAGTGCTATTAGTAAAGAAGAAGGATGGGACATTGAGACTTTATATTGATTATAGACAATTGAATCAGGTGACCATAAAAAACAAGTATCCCCTACCCAGGATTGGTGACTTGTTTGATCAATTGCAGGGTGCACAATTATTCTCCAAGATTGATCTAAGATCAGGCTACTATCAATTGAAGGTCAAGAAGGAGGATATTCCAAAAACAGCCTTTAGAACTCGATATGGTCACTACGAATTTTTAGTAATGCCTTTTGGCTTGACTAATGCTCCTCTAGCTTTTATGGAACTAATGAATAGAATATTTCAGCCACTCTTAGATAATTGTGTAATTGTATTCATTGATGACATATTAGTATATTCAAGAAGTAATCAAGAGCATGATAAACACTTGAGAGATGTATTATCTATACTAAGAGAAAAGAAGCTGTATGCAAAGTTCAGCAAATGTGAATTTTGGTTGAAGGAAATTGCTTTCTTAGGCCACGTGATTTCAGGAAAGGGCATATCTATTGATCCAAAGAAGGTGGAAGCAATAGTTAATTAGGAAGTGCCAACAAATGTAATAGAAATTAAAAGTTTCTTGGGCATGGCAGGTTATTACAGGAGATTTGTGGAGGGATTTTCTCAAATTGCTCATCCCCTCACCAAACTGACTTAAATGAATGTGAAATTTGAATGGAGTAGTGATTGTGAGCAAAGTTTCCAAGAATTAAAAAGAAGATTGACTAGTGCCCCTATTCTCACTATTCCGAGTGGTAATGAAGGATTTATAGTTTATACTAATGCTTCAAGAAAGGGTCTTGAATGTGTTTTGATGCAAGAAGGGAAAGTAATTGCTTATGCTTCAAGACAGCTAAAGAATTATGAATTGAATTATCCGACTCATGATTTGGAATTGGCAGCAATCATCTTTGCTCTAAAGATTTGGAGACATTATTTGTATGGGCGGACATTTGATATCTTTACTAATCACAAGAGTTTAAAATACATTTTTATGCAGAAAGAGTTAAATATGAGGCAGCGAAGTTGGATAGAACTTCTAAAGGATTATGATTGTACCATCCGTTATCACCCAGGTAAAGCCAATGTTGTAGCTGATGCACTTAGTAGAAAATCTACAAGTTTTATGGCTAGTGTGGTTGTGAAACAATGGAAGCTATTAGAAAGAAATTATGATTCAAATGTAATAAGAAAAGGGCAAGACTCAATAATGTTGATGGCCTCTATCCAGGTGCAAACTGATCTCATTCAACAAATTAAAGAAGGACAATTACGAGATCCACATTTAATATACTTGAGGAATGAAGTTGATAAGGGACCGAAGTTGAATTTTCAAATTTCAGATGATGGCCTATTGAGATTTGGGGATAGAATATGTGTTCCAAATAACCCAGATATCAAGAACCAAATTTTAAACGAAGGTCACAATTCAAAGTACACCATGCATCCTGGTAGCACGAAAATGTATAGAGATCTCCAAAGTCATTATTGGTGGAAAGGCATGAAGAAGGAGATTGCAATATATGTTTTAAGGTGTTTGACATGTCAGCAAATCAAAGCAGAACACCAGAGACCTGGAGGTTTGTTACAGCCCTTAGATATTCCTGAATGGAAATGGGAATGCATTACTATGGACTTTGTTTCAGGACTACCCAGAACCTCTAGAAAGCATGATGCTATTTGGGTCATTGTTGATAGGTTAACCAAATCTGCACATTTCTTACCAATCAATATGACTTATTCTCTTGATAGGCTTGCAGATTTGTATGTTGATGAAATAGTAAGACTTCATGGTGTCCCGAAGGAGATCATCTCGGACAGAGACTCCAGATTTCTTTCTAGATTATGGAGGAGATTACAAGATTCTATGGGCACCAAAGTAATGTTTAGCACTGCCTATCACCCTTAGACTGATGGTCAATCTGAAAGAACAATTCAAGTACTTGAGGATTTGCTTAGAGCCTATGTTATGTGTTGAATCTAGGATTTTGATGATGAAACTAATTGATTGTGTTTAGATGTTTAACTGCATTTTGAGTGATGAAGGTCTACTCGATCAAGATTAGACAGTTGACGCAGAAGGAATTGACGTTGCGCCGGAGGAGATCACGTTAGGATATTGGACGGTAGGACGCTTCGGACGTCGGGCATCGGGCCAAGGAGAGCGGAATTGCACCAAGGATATCAGGGTTGCGGAGGTCAACCACCGATTGGGCAACAAGCCGCAAGAGAGAACGATGCGCTGAAGAATCGGACGAAGCGCCAACCAATGACGTGCCGGGCAACAGAATGTCAATTCGCGTTGTAATAATTGTCTAGATCGGAGTAGAGTTTTGGCTTGTGTGTGCAGGATTAACTACGATAACGATGAAGACATAAAGCGAAACAAAGTGCCGGAGTCAAGCGCGAAGGATTCGTTGGGAGTTCGAGAGTTCGACGGAAGTCTGAAGGTTCGTCGGGAATGCTGTCGGAACTAGCCGAGAATGAGTAGGGAGCTTGCTGAAGGGTTTTTCGGAAGCTCGCCAAAAGGTTCGTCGGAAGTTCATGGAGCTCACTGAGAAAGATCGGAGCTTGCCAAAGAAGCTCGTCGGAACTCGCCAAGATCAAATCGTGAAGTCTAGGAGCTTGCCGGGAGTCCGCAGAATGGTTTCCGAGAGTTTATCAGAAGACCGCCGGAAGTTTGCCGAAAGCTCGCCGGAAGAAGTCTTGACTTATGGACTTTGTAATAGTTTAGAAAATGTCTTTAAATTTGTAGTTAGCATGTTAATTAGGGCTAGGATTAGGTGTTAATCCTATGACCCAAGTAGGGGCCAATTCGGCCCAAGTTCGGACTGGTTTGGGCCAATTTTGGAGCCCAACCAGTGAGCTGAAATAGTGTAGGCAGTGGCACCGCCTAGACTAGGCAGTGGCACCGCGCAGAGGCCGAGAGCTGGGCGGTGGCACCACCTGGGCTGGGCGGTTGCACCGCCCAGCACCCGAGAGCTGGGCGGTGGCACCGCCAGCATCGTGAACATAAGAGAATTCAAATTTTTGGAGCCCAAATTTGAATCCTCTTGAGGCCTATAAATACCCCTCAATTCTCAGCAGAGAGAACAACTTTTTGAGCAGCAAGTGATTGAGAGAAAGGTCTTAAAAAAGTCTTAGCAATCCTTAGTTTTCAATTTGCTAGTGTTCACCTCCTTCTTTCTTGAAAATCTGTAAGAGTGTGAACTGCTTGTAAAGAGTTGTAAGAGGGGTATTTACCCTTCCATTTCAAGAGATTTGCTAGTGGAAGGTGGGAGCCTCGTCGAAGAGGGGCCTCGCAAGTGGATGTAGGTCATTTGACCGAACCACTTTAAAAATGGCGTAATCTCTAGTTTGCATTTCATTGTTGTTATTCACATTACTGCAAACTTTCTTACTTGCTTTATTTACTTATTACCTTAGCTGCTCTACTATACGAATACGCTTTCAAGTTCAATTTTTGCCGTACAAAAGATTTATCAAAACCGACATTTTAATCCGTTGCACTAATTCACCCCCCCCCCCCCTCTTAGTGCTCTTGATCCTAACAATTTGTATCAGAGCCCGGTATTTCTCATTCCGGATTTACACCCGAGAGAAATGGCTCTTCATGGCTTTCAAGAGGGTTTATCGGTTGTTCGTCCACCGTTGTTTAACGGATTGGACTACACTTATTGGAAAACTCGAATGAGAGTTTTCTTGATTTCTATGAATTTGGATTTATGGAATATTGTTGAAAATGGTTTTCAACTTCCCTCTAAACCGATGAACGAATGGTCGGATTTGGAGAAGAAGTATTTTTCTTTAAACGCAAAGGCTATGAATGCCTTATTTTGCGCTTTGGACAAAAATGAGTTCAATCGGATTTCTACGTGCGAAACGGCTTTTGATATTTGGCGAACACTTGAAATCACGCATGAGGGAACTAGTAGAGTCAAAGACTCGAAAGTTAACATTTTATTGCATGATTTTGAGCTTTTTCAAATGCAACCAAGTGAGACTATAGGCGATATGTACACCCGTTTCACGGATGTCGTCAATAATCTAAGAGTTCTTGGTAAATCTTTTTCGAATTTTGATCTCGTAAGCAAGATCTTAAGATCCCTTCCAGAAAGGTGGGATCCTAAAATAACCGCAATACAAGAGATAAAAAATTTAAATGATTTTCCATTAGAAGAATTAATCGGGTCATTAATAACCTATGAAATAACACTTTTGGAACATTTTGAACCCGATGAGCACTTGAACCACCTTCCAAAGAATAGGAAGGATTTGGAACTCCGGACAAATGAATACCACCTGAGCGATGACTCAAGTGATGAGGACAATGATGAACTTGAACTTCGAACACTAAATCTTAATAAGTTCATTAAACAAAAATCTAAAATAAATAATGAACTTGAACTGAGGAAGAGGCCAAAGAAGAGGAAGGCAACCAAGGATGAATCAAGAACTTCCAAAGGTGAAACGGCGAATTGGGCTTTAACGGGCTTCGACTACAAGGTAAGTAACTCAACTCTCTTGAATTATTTTGAAATTACTTGAAGTTTTTCATGAGTGCTTAATTTAGATAGTAGGAATAGGAAATAAAAAATTGTTTTTCAAAAATTAAATCATGTTTTTCTTTTTAGCATCTTTGAAAAATTAAAAAGTTGATCATGAAAAGTATATTGCTAAGGTTTCACGCATATTATGTTTTGAAATGTTGAATAATGTATGCAACATTAGGAATAATAATTATATGATATGTGATAATGCTTAGGATTAATCCATGCTTGTGTATCTTGATGATTTTTATGTCATGCATTAGTTTTTGAAGTAAATGTTGATTTAAAACTCTCATTTTAGATTAACATGTTTTTTGGTCTAATCGTTTTATGACGAATTAAGATGACATTCTTATGACATATTAAGATGACATTCTTATGACATATTAAGATGACATTCTTATGACATATTAAGATGACATTCTTATGACATATTAAGATGACATTCTTATGACATATTAAGATGACATTCTTATGACATATTAAGATGACATTCTTATGACATATTAAGATGACATTCTTATGACATATTAAGATGACATTCTTATGACATATTAAGATGACATTCTTATGACATATTAAGATGACATTCTTATGACATATTAAGATGACATTCTTATGACATATTAAGATGACATTCTTATGACATATTAAGATGACATTCTTATGACATATTAAGATGACATTCTTATGACATATTAAGATGACATTCTTATGACATATTAAGATGACATTCTTATGACATATTAAGATGACATTCTTATGACATATTAAGATGACATTCTTATGACATATTAAGATGACATTCTTATGACATATTAAGATGACATTCTTATGACATATTAAGATGACATTCTTATGACATATTAAGATGACATTCTTATGACATATTAAGATGACATTCTTATGACATATTAAGATGACATTCTTATGACATATTAAGATGACATTCTTATGACATATTAAGATGACATTCTTATGACATATTAAGATGACATTCTTATGACATATTAAGATGACATTCTTATGACATATTAAGATGACATTCTTATGACATATTAAGATGACATTCTTATGACATATTAAGATGACATTCTTATGACATATTAAGATGACATTCTTATGACATATTAAGATGACATTCTTATGACATATTAAGATGACATTCTTATGACATATTAAGATGACATTCTTATGACATATTAAGATGACATTCTTATGACATATTAAGATGACATTCTTATGACATATTAAGATGACATTCTTATGACATATTAAGATGACATTCTTATGACATATTAAGATGACATTCTTATGACATATTAAGATGACATTCTTATGACATATTAAGATGACATTCTTATGACATATTAAGATGACATTCTTATGACATATTAAGATGACATTCTTATGACATATTAAGATGACATTCTTATGACATATTAAGATGACATTCTTATGACATATTAAGATGACATTCTTATGACATATTAAGATGACATTCTTATGACATATTAAGATGACATTCTTATGACATATTAAGATGACATTCTTATGACATATTAAGATGACATTCTTATGACATATTAAGATGACATTCTTATGACATATTAAGATGACATTCTTATGACATATTAAGATGACATTCTTATGACATATTAAGATGACATTCTTATGACATATTAAGATGACATTCTTATGACATATTAAGATGACATTCTTATGACATATTAAGATGACATTCTTATGACATATTAAGATGACATTCTTATGACATATTAAGATGACATTCTTATGACATATTAAGATGACATTCTTATGACATATTAAGATGACATTCTTATGACATATTAAGATGACATTCTTATGACATATTAAGATGACATTCTTATGACATATTAAGATGACATTCTTATGACATATTAAGATGACATTCTTATGACATATTAAGATGACATTCTTATGACATATTAAGATGACATTCTTATGACATATTAAGATGACATTCTTATGACATATTAAGATGACATTCTTATGACATATTAAGATGACATTCTTATGACATATTAAGATGACATTCTTATGACATATTAAGATGACATTCTTATGACATATTAAGATGACATTCTTATGACATATTAAGATGACATTCTTATGACATATTAAGATGACATTCTTATGACATATTAAGATGACATTCTTATGACATATTAAGATGACATTCTTATGACATATTAAGATGACATTCTTATGACATATTAAGACTTGCATATCGTAAAAGTTGCTAGCTTGTATGTAGTAAAACTTGCATATCGTAAAAGTTGCTAGCTTGTATGTAGTAAAACTTGCATATCGTAAAAGTTGCTAGCTTGTATGTAGTAAAACTTGCATATCGTAAAAGTTGCTAGCTTGTATGTAGTAAAACTTGCATATCGTAAAAGTTGCTAGCTTGTATGTAGTAAAACTTGCATATCGTAAAAGTTGCTAGCTTGTATGTAGTAAAACTTGCATATCGTAAAAGTTGCTAGCTTGTATGTAGTAAAACTTGCATATCGTAAAAGTTGCTAGCTTGTATGTAGTAAAACTTGCATATCGTAAAAGTTGCTAGCTTGTATGTAGTAAAACTTGCATATCGTAAAAGTTGCTAGCTTGTATGTAGTAAAACTTGCATATCGTAAAAGTTGCTAGCTTGTATGTAGTAAAACTTGCATATCGTAAAAGTTGCTAGCTTGTATGTAGTAAAACTTGCATATCGTAAAAGTTGCTAGCTTGTATGTAGTAAAACTTGCATATCGTAAAAGTTGCTAGCTTGTATGTAGTAAAACTTGCATATCGTAAAAGTTGCTAGCTTGTATGTAGTAAAACTTGCATATCGTAAAAGTTGCTAGCTTGTATGTAGTAAAACTTGCATATCGTAAAAGTTGCTAGCTTGTATGTAGTAAAACTTGCATATCGTAAAAGTTGCTAGCTTGTATGTAGTAAAACTTGCATATCGTAAAAGTTGCTAGCTTGTATGTAGTAAAACTTGCATATCGTAAAAGTTGCTAGCTTGTATGTAGTAAAACTTGCATATCGTAAAAGTTGCTAGCTTGTATGTAGTAAAACTTGCATATCGTAAAAGTTGCTAGCTTGTATGTAGTAAAACTTGCATATCGTAAAATTTGCTAGCTTGTATGTAGTAAAACTTGCATATCGTAAAAGTTGCTAGCTTGTATGTAGTAAAACTTGCATATCGTAAAAGTTGAGAGAAGCAAAGAATTGCTATCTCAAAAGAAGCAAAAATTGTAAAACTTAGAAAACTTGTAATATAATTGCTCTTGCCATGCTTTGTATCAAAAATAGGTTGATATCCTTAAAAGCATCGCATTAAATTTTTTAGTATCGCAATGTATCACATGTATCGCAAATTGAATTTTTGAGACTATTTTTAACAATTGATGTCTTTCATGACATGATTTCTTTGCATTTTTGTCTTGTATGTATCATGTGATGATTGAAATATTGATTGATGCAAATTCATAATTTATGTAAAAGTCTAAATCATTGGTTCCTCTCCTTCTTTTCGGCAATGACATAGGGGGAGAAAGATTACTAGCTCAAGGCAAATGCTGGCTAGCTTGTACTCTTCCCTACTTTTCGACAAAAACAAAGGAAAGAAAGCTTTTGCTAGTTATAACATGCAAAGAAAAGCAAAGTGCAATCTTGCACAAGAAGCAAGTATTGAATTGCCATGATTGAACTTAAGAATCTTACTATGCTTTTATGCTTATATATTGTGATGAAAATCTAGCTTCACATTACAAAAACTTGAATTTCTTTTAAAATAGCTAGAGCTACTTCTCCTTTTTGTTGATGACATAGGGGGAGAAGTATATTGATGACTTCATGCATTGAATTGAATATTTTATATATTTGCATGATGGTTTAAATGTTTTTCATAACATGTGATGAATGTTGCTTGGAATTGGGATAATCCAAGTGTTCTATCATTGGCATATTGATAGGGGGAGTTTCTTAAAACTCCGGGGAGTTAAGGTTAACTCCGGTAGTCATCAATTAGTTGTCATCATCAAAAAGGGGGAGATTGTTGAATCTAGGATTTTGATGATGAAACTAATTGATTGTGTTTAGATGTTTAACTGCATTTTGAGTGATGCAGGTCTACTCGATCAGGATTAGACAGTTGACGCAGAAGGAATTGACGTTGCGCCGGAGGAGATCACGTTAGGATATTGGACGGTAGGACGCTTCGGACGTCGGGCATCGGGCCAAGGAGAGCGGAATTGCACCAAGGATATCAGGGTTGCGGAGGTCAACCGCCGATTGGGCAACAAGCCGCAAGAGAGAATGATGCGCTGAAGAATCGGACGAAGCGCCAACCAATGACGTGCCGGGCAACAGAATGTCAATTCGCGTTGTAATAATTGTCTAGATCGGAGTAGAGTTTTGGCTTGTGTGTGCAGGATTAACTACAATAACGATGAAGACATAAAGCGAAACAAAGTGTCGGAGTCAAGCGCGAAGGATTCGTTGGGAGTTCGAGAGTTCGACGGAAGTCTGAAGGTTCGTCGGGAATGCTGTCGGAACTAGCCGAGAATGACTAGGGAGCTTGCTGAAGGGTTTTTCAGAAGCTCGCCAAAAGGTTCGTCGGAAGTTCACGGAGCTCACCGAGAAAGATCGGAGCTTGCCGAAGAAGCTCGTCGGAACTCGCCAAGATCAAATCGTGAAGTCTAGGAGCTTGCTGGGAGTCCGCAGAATGGTTTCCGAGAGTTTATCGGAAGACCGCCGGAAGTTCGCCGAAAGTTCGTCGGAAGAAGTCTTGACTTATGGACTTTGTAATAGCTTAGAAAATGTCTTTAAATTTGTAGTTAGCACGTTAATTAGGGCTAGGATTAGGTGTTAATCCTATGACCCAAGTAGGGGCCAATTCGACCCAAGTTCGGACTGGTTTGGGCCAATTTTGGAGCCCAACCAGTGAGCTGAAATAGTGTAGGCGATGGCACCGCCTAGACTAGGCGGTGGCACCGCCCAGAGGCCGAGAGCTGGGCGGTGGCACCACCTGGGCTGGGCGGTTGCACCGCCCAGCACCCGAGAGCTGGGCGGTGGCACCGCTAGCATCGGGAACATAAGAGAATTCAAATTTTTGGAGCCCAAATTTGAATCCTCTTGGGGCCTATAAATACCCCTCAATTCTCAGCAGAGAGAACAACTTTTTGAGTAGCAAGTGATTGAGAGAAAGGTCTTAGAAAAGTCTTAGCAATCCTTGGTTTTCAATTTGCTAGTGTTCACCTCCTTCTTTCTTGAAAATCTATAAGAGTGTGAACTGCTTGTAAAGAGTTGTAAGAGGGGTATTTACCCTTCCATTTCAAGAGATTTGCTAGTGGAAGGTGGGAGCCTCATCGAAGAGGGGCCTCGCAAGTGGATGTAGGTCATTTGACCGAACCACTTTAAAAACGGCGTAATCTCTGGTTTGCATTTCATTGTTGTTATTCACATTACTGCAAACTTTCTTACTTACTTTATTTACTTATTACCTTAGCTGCTCTACTATACGAATACGCTTTCAAGTTCAATTTTTGCCGTACGAAAGATTTATCAAAACCGACGTTTTAATCCGCTGCACTAATTCACCCCCCCCCTCTTAGTGCTCTTGATCCTAACATTATGGATTGGAGAGATGAATGGGATAAAGATATTCTTCTTATTGAGTTTATTTATAATAATAGTTACCATTCGAGCATCCAGATGACTCCTTATGAAGCATTGTATGGGCGAAAGTGCAGAACGCCTATATGTTGGGAGGAAGTTGGTGATAGAAAATTGTTAGCACCAGATAAAGTACAAGAGACTACTAAAAAGATTCAGGTTATCATAAAAAGGCTAAAGCCTGCTCAAAGTTGGCAAAAGAGCTATGCAGACAACAGAAGATGAGATATCGAGTTCCAAGTAAGGGATTTTGTATTCCTAAAGGTCTCCCCTTCCAAAGGCGTTATAAGATTTGGAAAGAAAGGAAAGTTAAACCCAAGGTTCATTAGACCTTTTGAGATCCTCGAAAGAATTGGCTCTGTCGCTTACAAGATTGCCTTGCCACCATCGATGTGTCATATCCATAATATATTTCATATGTCAATGCTCCGAAAGTATATACTTGATCCCTCTCATGTCATTGAGTATGAGCCGATTGCGATTGAAAAAGACTTGTTTTACAAGGACGAGCCCATTCAGATTATTGAAAAAAAGGATAAGATCTTAAGAAATAGAATCATCACTCTGGTTAAAGTAATTTGGAAGCATCATCCTGCAAATGAAGCGACTTGGGAGCTAGAGGAAGAAATGAAGAAAGCTTATCCTCATCTTTTCCCGAAAGAGGTATGACAAATTTAGAGGACTAAATTTTCTTTTAAGGAGGGGAGAGTGTAACATCCCTCATTTAAAAAAAAAATGCTTATATAGTACTTTAATAGTTCAGTTTATTATATCAATATTAAATTATATGGTTTGTGGCATTAGCAAGGATGAGCCACTTGCACTTATTCTAAAGTTGACACCTAAACCTCCATGCATGCTTGCCACCTCACTATTTTAGCATGAGCCAAACCTAAGTAATTTAAGGCACAACTAAAGGAAACTTTGCAGCCAACGTAACTTGAGAAGAGGAGAAGGAATTGAAGGAGAAGAGAAGGAGAAAGAATTGAAGAAGAAGAAGTTTTATCTTAGCTTAAGGCTTTGCATCAATTCCCCCACATTTGGAAATCAAAACTTTTTAAGGCAAGTGTTCTAACCCCATCCAATAGAATCCTAATCTCTGTTTTCTTTTCAATTCTATAAAATTTTGAAAGATTTCAGCTGAGAACCAAACATTACTTTCGTTTTGATACAAAGCCATGAATCTATAATTTTTCGGTAATCTGGCCTCCATGCATTGTTTTGGTCCTAACTTTTTGTACTAAACTTTGATTTAGGCAAAACATGTTCCTTTGAAAGTAGACTTGAAGACCTTTATTTTGATACCCAGATTGAATGATTTGGAGTTGAAATGCCTAATATGACTTCTATTACAATTAACCCTACAGATTCTACAAAATAGGGACTGTAATTTCGGACCTTCTGTTACTAAATTGCTCATCACTCTCTAGCAAAAATTCTGAATTATGCAAAACTTAATTCTTTACGAACTAGATTCTCATATCTTTCTTTTGACACCTATTTTGGAAATTTTGAAGTACGTTTGCCTTCTGAAACATCTATTTAAATTGATGCTATCTATTCTGCAAAACAGAGATGATCAATTCTGACCTTCTGTTACGAAATTGCTCATAACTCTCTAGTGAAAATATTGAATTATGAAAAATCTTGATTTTTTGGGAACTAGATTCGCATATCTTTCTTTTGACACCTATTTTTAGTGAATTGGAGCATGCTTGGTCACTCAAACAAATCAGGAAATGTACCATTCGAATTCTGCCAGAATTTGAAAACTTTGTTGAATTTTGCCTATTCGAGTCTAATTCTGTTGGAAGTTTGATTTCTATTAAATTCTTTTGCAGTCCTTTAAAAATTCTTGTATTATTCATCCTGAAATTGTTGTATGTTTGAAATTTATTATGTAATGTTTTGTTGGCATTTTCTTGTTTGATAAAGGCACACGCATATTTCCGTTGTTTCCGCATGTGCTTCCGATATATGCCAATGTCATTGTTCATGCTACCCATTTGTACTCTGGTGTCTTGTGGGATATTGTGAACCTTTGCCAGAAATGGTAAAGGGAGTTATGCATAGAGCCCGCGATGCTTTGCCGGCCCCATTGACTTCACTCAGACGTGGGTGGATGGAGCTCCCAGACGTGGGAGACTTTTGCTTGGTGGTCCTCCTGAAATGGATGAATCACATTATGTATGTGGTCCCATAGCGCCCTCTATGTTTTTGATATGATATCCAAAACTTTGCTAATGAGTTTATATTTAGGCTTTGGATAAAAATGGAATGCATGCTACCTCAAAAATGACATACAAGCTTGTATTTACTATTCGGTTCACTTATTATACTTTGGAGTGTTTCGTATGTCATTGTTATGCTCTCAAACACTCTTACGCCTTTGATATACACTGAAATGCTTCAGGTGCCATTTGATACATGCCTAAATGCTTATTTTGCCAATGAAATGCTCCAATTTCCTTTCTCGTATTGTTATGTCTAACGCTTGTTTTCGAATGAGGAAACCCTTTGTGATCTTTATACCAAATGAGATGATTTCAAATGAACACTTGTATTTCTGCTTTTGTTGTCTTGATACTAATCCTGCTTGAATTTCTCCTGCCGCCATGGATATGTTAGTCGCCTGCTGAGCTCTTTATGCTCACCCCATTGTTATATAAATTTTTCAGGGTAGCTTGTCACGCACTGAAAAGCTAGAATTGGGTTGAAGCACTGAAAGGCTAGAAGATTTTGGACTAATCTTTATTGGTTGATAGGTTTTTGTTGTATAGTATACTTTACTTCTGATGTAATGTTAAGGATATATTGATACTTATGTGTTGTAAAAGTTTAAAGGACTGCTCATGTTTATGGAATGATAAGCTTACATTGTATAAGTATATGAACTCATGGTGAATAATATTTTTGTGATGGTATATATTTCTACGAATATGGATTTGTGTTGTGGTTGATGTTTAGTTGAGTTGCCTTTGGATTTTATGAATCTCTAAGTGAAGTGGAGTATGATTTATGAAACGTACAGGTTTATGAATTGTGAATATTGATTTGAATGGTTCTTAGTATCCTTAAATGTTAGATTGGATCCTGGATTGATTTGTGATGATGAATTATAATATTATTGATTTTAGACAGGGTCACACCTCCTGAATGGATTAAATTCGGGGGGGCGTGACATAAGGGTTGTCTCCTAAGCCCGTCAAAAGGAGTGAAACTATAAAAGGGTGGTTGGCCTTTGCATATTGAAGGAAGGCCTCTAGTGGACGTCGGTGATCTCATCGGAAGAGGATGCCAAAAGTGGATGTAGGTCAAGATTGACCGAACCACTCTAAATCTCGGTTTGCATTTACATTTCATTCTCTATCTTAGCTGCAAACTGTCTCCATAGCTTTACTTTAATTGCACTTCGCTTGATCTTAAGTTAAAAGTAATTTCTGAATCGGCTTTTATACCAAAATCCTTTTTATTGTACAAACGTCGTTGTAAATCGTCGAAAGTTTTCTGCTGCACTAATTCACCCCCCTCTTAGTGCTCTTGATCCTAACAATTGGTATTAGAGCGGGGTTAACTCTCAATCAGATTAAAACCCAAGAGAGATGGCATACGTTGGAAATCAAGAGGGCCACTCTATTACACGTTCACCTATGTTCAATGGGACGGACTACACCTATTGGAAGACTCGGATGAGGATCTTCCTTATTTCAATGGATTTTGAACTTTAGAATCTTGTCAAAAATGGATTTCGAAGTCTTCTCTTCCAATGATCGATTGTAATGAATTGGAGAAGAATACTTTCGCTCTTAATGCAAAGGCTATGAATGCCTTATTTTGTGCGCTTGATAAAAACGAGTTCAATCATGTTTCGGTTTGTGAAACCGCATTTGATATTTGGCATACACTCAAAGTGACTCACGAGGGCACAAGTAGAGTGAAAAAGTCAAAAATCAATCTTTTGATATATTCTTTTGAACTTTTTCAAATGAAACCGAGCGAGACTATTGGGCACATGTACACCCGTTTCACGGATGTCGTCAATGGTCTAAAAGGACTCGGCAAAAGTTTTTCAGATTTTGAGCTCGTAAATAAGATTCTAAGATCCCTTCCTAAGAGTTGAGACCCTAAAGTCACTACTATTCAAGAGGCTAAAGATTTAAACATCCCTCTTGAAGAATTAATTGGGTCATTAATGACCTATGAAATAACTTGCAAAGCTCATGAAGAGCAAGAAGACATCCTTCCAAAGAACAGGAAGGATATGGCACTTAGAACTTTCGAAGACCAGTTGAGAGAAAACTCAAGTGATGAAGACTGTGACGATGACTTGGCACTTCTAACAAGGAAATTCAAAAAATTCATTAAAAGAAACAAGTTTAAAAATAACACAAAAAATAAATTTGAACCCAAAAAGGACCAAGTTATTTACTACGAATGCAAGAAGCCAGGACACTACAAAAATGATTGTCCCCAAGCCAAGAAGAGAACACCAAAGAAGAAGGCGCTCAAAGCAACATGGGATGACTCAAGCGCGTCCGAAGTGTTGAATCTCGGATTTTGATGATGAAACCAATTAATAATGTTTATGTTTTAATATGCGTTTTGAGTGATGTAGGATGCTTTAATCAGGATGAGATAATTAAAGCAAGAAAATCATGTTGTGCTGGAGAAACATATCAGAAGATTGGATATTGGGCCGGTGGATCGATCGACGTATTGACATAAGGCTTTGGGCCGTGAATCCGAGCATCAGGCTAAAAAGAGTGGATATTGCGCCAAGGATATTGGAGTTGCGGAGTCAACTGGCCGATTGGGCAATAGGCTGGAAGAGAGGACGATGCGCCGAAGAATCGGACGAAGCGTCGAGGGACCAATGACATGACCGGGCAACGTGATTAATGCTTAGTATTAATTGTCTAGATCGAAGTATATTTTACATGTGCAGGATTAACTATGATGGCAAAGCATGGAGCAAAATGAAGCCCCGGAGTCAAGGACGCGATCACGTTGGGAGTTCGAGAGTTCGTCGGAAGTCCGGACATGCGTCGGAAGTTCTGCAGGAACTAGCCGAGAAGTCGTGGAGCTTGCCAGAGAAGCTCGTCAGAACTCGCTAAGAAGACCGTCGTGAAGTCCAAGAGCATGTCGGGAGTCTATTAGAGTATCGCTGAGGGTTCTTGGAATGTAATTGGGCTTGGATCTGGGCCAACCCAATTATGGGTTAACTAGGCCCATGTAAGAACTGTGTTGGGCCCAATAAGAAGCCCAAACAGTGCCCAAAGAAGTCTCACCGTCGAAGCACAGTCTTTGAGACTGTGTCAGGCAGTAGTACCACCCTTGGTCGGGTGTCAGGCAGTGGTACCGCCAGTCTGGGTGGTTGTACCACCCCTGGTAGGGTGCCATGCGGTGGTACCACCAGTCTGGGCAGTGGCACCGCCCAGCATAGCCCCCCAGGCGGTGGTACTGCCCGTACCCGAGGAACACGGGATAGAAAAGATTTAAGCTCCAAGTTTGAATCAACTTGAAGCCTATAAATGCCCCACCCATCTTTGGTTAAAGAATACATGCACAGAGAGTCTAAAAGAAAAGAAACGCTGCTACAAATTCTTTAGAATTCCCTCCTCTACTCTAAGTGATAGATTTCTGTAAGAGAGGAGTGTGAGTGCTTGTAAGGGTTATCTCCTAAACCCAATAAAAGGAGAAGAGGGGTGTAAAAGGTGATTGGCCTTCGCCTATTGAAGGAAGGCCTCTAGTGGACATCGGTGACCTCCTCCTCGGAGGAAGCCGAAAGTGAATGTAGGTCATGTTGATCGAACCACTCTAAAATTGCCATGTTTTCTGGTTTGAATTTTAATCTTACCATTTACATACTGCAAACTGGCTTCCTTACTTTACGTCAAATACGTTTCCGTAAGCTTTCAAAGTTAAGATCATTCCGGAAAGGTTTTCATCGAAAACGGTTTTTATCGAACGAAGTTTTAATAGAGATATGATTTTACCACTGCACTAATTCACCCCACCCCTCTTAGTGTCAACCTTGATCCTAACAATTGGTATCAGAGCCACGATTTTCTACTTTGGTTTAACACCCAAATAGAAATGACTCTTTTCGGCTTTCAAGAGGGTCACTCTCTCATTCGTCCTCCCTTTTTCAATGGGACGGACTATACTTATTGGAAAACTCGAATGAGAGTTTTCTTGCTTTTGTTGGAGTTGAATTTATGGCACATTGTCGAATCAGGATTTGAAATGTCTTTTCGTCTAATGAACCATTGGAATGATTTGGAGAAGAAGACGTTTTCTTTAAATGCTAGAGCTATGAATGCTCTATTTTGCACCTTAGATAAAACAGAGTTTAATCGGGTTTCTTTGTGTGAAACGGCTTTCGATATTTGGCGCACCCTTGAAATCACACACGAAGGCATAAGTAGTGTAAAAGATTCTAAAGTAAATTTTTTGATGCACTATTTTGAGATGTTTTGTATGGAACCAAGAGAGACTATTGGAGATATGTACACCCGTTTTACGGATATTGTCAATAGTCTAAAAGCACTTGGTAAAAGCTTTTCGAATTTTGAACTCGTTAACAAGATTTTACGATCGCTTTCTAAAACTTGGGATTCAAAAGTAACGGCTTTACAAGAAACAAAAGATTTAAATATTTTTCCACTTGAAGAACTTATCGGTACATTGATGACATATGAAATGGTGTACAATGCACATGATGAACATAATGAACAAAACTACCTTCCAAAGAACAGGAAGGATTTGGGACATAGAACATTTGAAGGCCACTCGAGCATAAGCTCAAGTGATGGTGAACTTGAACTTCCAATAAAAATTATGAAACAAAAATTTAAAAATAAAAAGAACGCAACTACTTACTATGAACGCAAGAAGAAGAACAAAAATTAGGATAAATCGAGCTCCTCCGAAGACGAGGAGAAAATCAAGAAAGACGAGGTGGCAAACTACGCCTTAACGGCTTTCAACGATAAGGTAATCGAAATTCCCCTAATTTGCTTCGAAATTACATGATGTTTTTCACGATGCATTTTTTTTGTAATTTAGTTTTGAATTAATTTTTTTGAAAATTACATGTTTAAATAATAAAATAAAATGCAAAAATTATGATCATGCTAGTAATAATGAAAATTGCATGTTTAATGAAAATGTAAAAATAAAATTGGATCATGCTTATCTTTCTAATAATTTTAAAAATAATCATGAAAAATGCATATTTTATGACAAAATGATTTTGATTGAAAATATGATATCATTCTTAGTGATGATGCATGACTTTTGTATGGAAAACTAAGCATGAAAAGTTGATTCACCTAAGAAGAAAAATGCATGACTACAATAAACAAAAAGATCCTGAAGGAAAATGCTTTATGAAATCAATTTCGATGATGAATAATAATGAAATTATGTAATAAAAATATTAAACATTTTGAAACCATGTTTTGATGTCATGCATAATGATCATGCTTAATAAATTTGGAAATTATGCATGATGACTTTTAAGTAATTTATGATTTATTGATCATGATGGTTTTTATGATGTAATTCATTTTTCGATCCTAAACATTGATACATGTTTTTATTTGGCATAAATGAAATAAAATCATATGAATTGAAACAACTAAAAAGAGGAAAATATTTTTCTTGTAAATTATTATTCTCTATCTTATTGATCTTGATGATTATTATGATAAATCCATGTATGCCATTTTGAATCTCTCGAAGGTAATGTCGAGATTTTAATGATTTTGATGAGTTAAATTTGAATGATCCGTTATCCAAATCTTTCACATATTCTTGAGATTTATGAATCAAAATCTTTTTTCTCCTATGCTTCTTTTTGTCATTTATAAAAGAGAAAAATTATCCAAATGAATCATGAATGTTCTTTCGGTATTCATGAATTGATTATAACTTGAGAGATTTGTTACGAATCAATTTTTTTTTTAATCGTTCTCCTATGATTCTACTTGGCATTTTCTTAAGAGGAGATTTTCTAATGAATCATGATTCTTCTTGTGAGTTCTTGGATTTATTACTTGATTTTTTTTAATCAAGATCTCTTCTTTTTGCCCCTACAATTTTTCTTGATATGTTATTTAAGAGAAGATGTGTTAAAATGAATTATATCTTTTGGTATTCAAATGATCTCATCTTTTATGACATGATCTTTTGTCTTTGTATTACTCCTTGTATTCATCACCCAATTAATTTTTTTCTTGATGATATTTTGAATGTGATGAAATGAAATTATGCATGAAATACAAATGAGAAGTTAATGATCATGCATAATAGGATGCAATGAATTTTGACATTTAAATACCATCATTTGAAAAGTTATGATCAAACATGGTAGGATGTAATTTGACAAAATTAGTACCATCATGATGTGAAATAAATGATGATTTGGAATCATGCATGTAATGATGATTTTATATTTTATATACTTGAAATGTTTTGGAATGATGCATGCAACATTTATGCTTTTATTGATGATATGTGTGATGCAAATGATGCATCATGAATGCTTGAATATTATGCCCATAGTGATGATTGATTTATTTGTATCATGCATGAAAATTAAAATGTAAGGTTTTGAAATTGTGCATGTCTTAATTTGAAAATGTAATGAAGCACGAATAAGATTGATAGTTACCTTTGTCATGCTTTAAAAATTGTTGTAAAGGGAAAAGAATTATAACATTGTATTCTTCCCTTCTTTTTGACAATGACAAAGGGGGAGATAGCTAGCTTGCACAATTCAAGAAGAAAGCAAGAGAAGAAATTGCTTTCTTGAACATCATCGAGAATTGCTAGCTTGAAATTTCAAGAAAATGCAAAATTTCTAGCTTGCAACTTGCATATTTCAAGAAGTGTTGCTTTCTTGAACATCTCTAATTTGCTAGCTTGCATAATGTGTAACTTACTATCTTGAACATTATAAAGATATGCTATCTTGCATATCGCAAAGAAAAGCAAATATGCCAATATGCACATCTTTAAATTTGCTAGCTTGTATGAAGTAGAACATGCTATCTTACTACCTTGCATATGTACAACTTGATAGCTTGAATGTTCTAAGCATGATGTAACACTTTCTAAATTTTTAATCTTACAAATTGCATGATGATAAACCTTGATATTATGTCTTTCATGCAATGTTTTGAAATTATATTCCAAATTGTTGAAAGTTGCACTTCTCCTTTTGGTTGAGGACAAAGGGGGAGAAGTATGATCATGTTATACATGATGACGTGTTGCAAATATTCATAATGAATATTGCAAGGACTTGAATTCAGCTTGAATTCAAGAGTTTCTATCAATAAGCTATATTGATAGGGGGAGTTTGTTTAAACTCGGGGAGTTAAGGTTAACTCCGACGTCGATTGGTTGTCATCATCAAAAAGGGGGAGTTTGTTGAATCTCAGATTTTGATGATGAAACCAATTAATAATATTTATGTTTTAATCTACGTTTTGAGTGACACAGGATGCTTCGATCAGGATGATACAATTAAAAAAGGAAAATCATATTATGCCGGAGGAACATGTCAGAAGATTGGACGTCGGGCCGGTGGATCGGTCGACATATCGACAGAAGGCTTCGGGCCGTGAATCCAGTCATCGGGCCAATAAGAGTGGATATTGCACCAAGGATATTGGAATTGCGAAGTCAATTGGCTGATTGGGTAATAGGCCGCAAGAGAGGATACGCCAAAAAATTGGGCGAAGCGTCGAGGGACCAATGACATGACCAGACAACGTGATTAATGCTTAGTATTTAATTGTCTAGATCGAAGTATATTTTACATGTGCAGGATTAACTATGATGGCAAGGCATGGAGCAAAATGAAGTCCCGGAGTCGAGGACGTGAACATGTAGAGAGTTCGAGAGTTCATCGGAAGTCCAGACGTTCGTCGGAAGTTCTGCGGGAACTAGCTAAGAAGTCGTGGAGCTTGCAAGAGAAGTTCATCAGAACTCGCTAAGAAGATCGTCGTGAAGTCCAGGAGCATGTCGGGAGTCCGCCGGAGCATCGGCGAGGGTTTGTCGGATGTTCATTGGAAGTTCGCCTGAAGCTCGCCGGAAGAATAGACATAGGGACTTGTTTAGCTTAACAAATGTCTTAGGATTTCGTAGTTAGCATGTAATTGGGCTTGGATTTGGGCCAACTTAATTAGGGGTCTGCTAGGCCCATGTAAGAACTATGTTGGGCCCAATAAGAAGCCCAAATAGTGCCCAAAGAAGTCTCAACATCGTGGCACAGTCTTTGAGACTGTGTCAGGCGGTGGTACCGCCCCTGGCAGGGTGTCAAGTAGTGGTACTACTAGTTTGGGCAGTTGTACCACCCCTGGTAGGGTGCCAGGCAGTGGTACCGCCAGTTTGGGTGGTGGCACCGCCCAGCACAGCCCCCTAGGCGGTGGTACCGCCCGTACCCGGGGAACTCGGGATGCGAAGGCCTCTTGTGGACACCAGTGACCTCGTCGGAGGAGGAAGCCGAAAGTGGATGTAGGTCACATTGACCGAACCACTCTAAAACTGCCATGTTCTCTGGTTTGTATTTTATTCTTGCCATTTATATACTGCAAACTGCCAACCTTACTTTACATTAAAATACGTTTCTATAAGCTTTCAAAGTTAAGATCTTTACGAAAAGGTTTTCATCGAAAATGGTTTTTATCGAACGAAGTTTTAATGGAGACATGATTTTATCACTGCACTAATTCACCCCCCCCTCTTAGTGCCAACTTTGATCCTAACAAGTGGTATCAGAGCCACAGTTTTCTACTTTGGTTTAACACCCAAATGGAAATGGCTCTTTTCAGCTTTCAAGAGGGTCACTCTCTCATTCGTCCTCCCTTTTTCAATGGGACGGACTACACTTATTGGAAAACTTGAATGAGAGTTCTCTCGCTTTCGTTGGATTTGAATTTATGGCATATTGTCGAATCAGGATTTGAAATGCCTTCTTATCTAATGAACCATTAGAATGATTTGGAGAAGCAGATGATTTCTTTAAATGCTAGAGCTATGAATGCTCTATTTTTTGTCTTAGATAAAATAGAGTTTAATCATATTTCTTTGTGCGAAATGACTTTCGATATTTGGCACACTCTTGAAATCACACACGAAGGCACAACTAGTGTAAAAGATTCAAAAGTAAATTTTTTGATGTACGATTTTGAGATGTTTTGTATGGAACAAGAGAGACTATCGGAGACATGTACACTCGATTTACGAATGTCATCAATAGTCTAAAAGCACTTAGTAAAATCTTTTCGAATTTTGAACTCATTAACAAGATTTTACGATCGCTTTCTAAAACTTGGGATTCAAAAGTAACGGCTTTACAAGAAACAAAAGATTTAAATATTTTTCCACTTGAAGAACTAATTGGTACATTGATGACATATGAAATGGTGCACAATACATATGATGAACATGATGAACAAAACCATCTTCCAAAGAATATGAAAGATTTGGGACATAGAACATTTGAAGATCACTCGAGCATAAGCTCAAGTGATGGTGAACTTGAACTTCCAATGAAAATTATGAAATAAAAATTTAAAAATAAAAAGAATGCAAGTATGTGCTTTAAACGCAAGAAGAAGAACAAAACTTAGGATGAATCGAGCTCCTCCAAAGATGAGGAGAAAATCAAAAAAGACGAGGTGGCAAACTACGCCTTAACGGCTTTCAACGATGAGGTAATCGAAATCCCCCTAATTTGCTTCGAAATTACATGATGTTTTTCATGACTTATTTTTTTTGTAATTTAGTTTTGAATTAATTTTTTTAAAAATTACATGTTTAAATAATAAAATAAAAATGCAAAAATTATGATCATGCTAATAATAATGAAAATTGCATGTTTAATGAAAATGTAAAAATAAAATTGGATCATGCTTACCTTTCTAATGATTTTAAAAATAATCATGAAAAATGCATATTTTATGACAAAATGATTTTAATTGAAAATATGATATCATGCTTAATAATGATGCATGGCTTTTGTATGGAAAACTAAGCATGAAAAGTTGATTCACCTAAGAAGAAAAATGCATGACTACAACAAAAAAAATGATCTTGATGGAAAATGCTTTATGAAATCAATTTCGATGATGCATAATAATAAAATTATGTAATAAAAATATTAAACATTTTGAAACCATGTTTTGATGTCATGCATAATGATCATGCTTATAAACTTCGAAATTATGCATGATGACTTTTAAGTAATTTATCGTTTATTGATCATGATGGTTTTTATGACGTAATTCATTTTTTGATCCTAAACATTGATACATGTTTTTATTTGGCATAAATAACATAAAATGATCTGAATTGAAACAACTAAAAAGAGGAAAATATTTTTCTTGAAAATTATTTTTCTCTATCTTATTGATCTTGATAATTATTATGATAAATCCATGTATGCCATTTTGAATCTCTTAAAGGTAATGTTGAGATTTTAATAATTTTGATGAGTTAAATTTGAATGACCCGTTATCCAAATCTTTCACATATTCTTGAGATTTATCAATCAAAATCTTTTTTCTCCTATGCTTCATTTTGTCATTTACAAAAGAGAAAAATTATCCAAATGAATCATAAATGTTCTTTCAGTATTCATGAATTGATTATAACTTGAAAGATTTGTTATGAATCAACATTTTTTTTTTAATCGTTCTCCTACGATTCTACTTGACATTTTCTTATGAGGAGATTTTCTAATGAATCATGATTCTTCTTGTAAGTTCTTGGATTTATTACTTTATTTTTTTAATCAAGATCTCTTCTTTTTGCCCCTACAATTTTTCTTGATATGTTATTTAAGAGGAGATGTGTTAAAATGAATTATGTCTTTTGGTATTCAAATGATCTCATTTTTCATGACATGATCTTTTGTCTTTGTATTACTCCTTGTATTAATCACCCAATTAATTTTTTTTCTTGATGATATTTTGAATGTGATGAAATAAAATTATGCATGAAATACAAATGAGAAGTTAATGATCATGCATAATAGGATGCAATGAATTTTGACATTTAAATACCATCATTTGAAAAGTTATGATCATGCATGGTTGGATGTAATTTGACAAAATTAGTACCATCATGATGTGAAATAAATGATGATTTGGAATCATGCATATAATGATGATTTTATATTTTATATACTTGAAATGTTTTGGAATGATGCATGCAACACTTATGCTTTTATTGATAATATGTGTGATGCAAATGATGCATCACGAATGCTTGAATATCATGTATGATATACCCATAGTGATGATTGATTTATTTGTATCATGCATGAAAATTGACATATATGGTTTTGAAATTGTGCATGTCTTAATTTGAAAATGTAATGATGCACAAATAAGATTGATAGTTACCTTTGTCATGCTTTAAAAATTGTTGTAAAGGGAAAAGGATTATAACATTGTATTCTTCCCTTCTTTTTGACAATGACAAAGGGGAAGATAGCTAGCTTGCACAATTCAAGTAGAAAGCAAGAGAAGAAATTACTTTCTTGAACATCATCGAGAATTGCTATCTTGAAATCTCAAGAAAATACAAAAATTGCTAGCTTACAACTTGCATGTTTCAAGAAGCAAGTGTTGCTTTCTTGAACATCTCTAATTTGCTAGCTTGCATGATGTATAACTTGCTATCTTGAACATTATAAAGATATGCTATCTTGCACATTGCAAAGAAAAGCAAATATGCCAACTTGCACATCTTTAAATTTCCTAGCTTGTATGAAGTAGAACATGCTATCTTACTATCTTGCATATGTACAACTTGATAGCTTGAATGTTCTAAGCATGATGTAACACTTGCTAAATTTTCAAGCTTACAAATTGCATGATGATAAAACTTGATATTATCTCTTTCATGCAATATTATGAAATTATATTCCAAATTGTTGAAAGTTGCACTTCTCCTTTTTGTTGATGATAAAGGGGGAGAAGTATGATCATGTTATACATGATGACGTGTTGCAAATATTCATGATGAATATTGCAAGGACTTGAATTCAGCTTGCATTCAAAAGTTTCTATCAATAAGTTATATTGATAGGGGGAGTTTGTTTAAACTCTGGGAGTTCAGGTTAACTCCGTCGTCGATTGGTTGTCATCATCAAAAAGGGGGAGATTGTTGAATCTCATATTTTGATGATGAAACCGATTAAAAAATTTTCTATTTTTATCTGCGTTTTGAGTGACGCAGGATGCTTTGATCAGGATGAGACAATGAAAGCAAGAAAATCATGTTGTGCTGCAGAAACATGTCAGAAGATTGGACGTTGGGCCGGTGGATCGGTCGACGTATTGACAGAAGGCTTCGGGCCGTGAATCCGAGCATCGGGCCAAAAAGAGTGGATATTGAGCAAAGGATATTGGAGTTGAAGAGTCAACTGGCCGATTGGGCAATAGGCCGCAAGAGATGATGATGCGCCGAAGAATCGGACGAAGCGTCGGGGGACCAATGACATGACCGGACAACGTGATTAATGCTTAGTATTAATTGTCCAGATCGAAGTATATTTTACATGTGTAGGATTAACTATAATGGCAAGGCATGGAGCAAAATGAAGCCCCGGAGTCAAGGACACGATCACGTTGGGAGTTCGAGAGTTCATCGAAAGTTCGGATGTGCGTCGGAAGTTCTACGGGAACTAGCCGAGAAGTCGTGGAGCTTGCCAGAGAAGCTCGTCAGAACTCACTAAGAAGACCGTCGTGAAGTCCAGGAGCATGCCGGGAGTCCGTTGGAGCATCGCCGAGGGTTCTTGGAATGTAATTGGGCTTGGATTTGGGCCAACCCAATTATGGGTCAGCTAGGCCCATGTAAGAACTGTGTTGGGCCCAATAAGAAGCTCAAACAGTGCCCAGTAAAAGGAGAAGAGGAGTGTAAAAGGTTGCTGGCCTTCGTCTATTGAAGGAAGGCCTCTAGTGGACGCCGGTGACCTCGTCGGAGGAGAAAGTCGAAAGTGGATGTAGGTCACGTTGACCGAACCACTCTAAAACTGCCGTGTTCTCTAGTTTGCATTTTATTCCTGCCATTTACATATTGTAAACTGCCTTCCTTACTTTACATCAAATATGTTTTTGTAAGCTTTCAAAGTTAAGATCTTTACGAAAAGGTTTTCGTTAAAAATAGTTTTTATCGAACGAAGTTTTAATAGAGACGTGATTTTACCACTGCATTAATTCACCCCCCCCTCTTAGTGCCAACCCTGATCCTAACAATTGGTATCAGAGTCATGGTTTTCTACTTTGGTTTAACACCCAAATAGAAATGGCTCTTTTCGGCTTTCAAAATGGTTACTATCTCATTCATCCTCCCTTTTTCAATGGGATGGACTACACTTATTGGAAAACTCGAATGAGAGTTTTCTTGCTTTCGTTGGATTTGAATTTATTGCACATTGTCGAATCAGGATTTGAAATGTCTTCTCGTCCAATGAACCATTGGAATGATTTGGAGAAGAAGATGTTTTCTTTAAATGCTAGAGCTATGAATGCTCTATTTTGCACCTTAGATAAAATAGAGTTTACTCGGGTTTCTTTGTGTGAAACGGCTTTCGATATTTAGCGCACTCTTAAAATCACACATGAAGGCACAAGTAGTGTAAAAGATTCTAAAGTAAATTTTTTGATGCACAATTTTGAGATATTTTGTATGGAACTAAGAGAGACTATTGGAGACATGTACACCCGTTTAACGGATGTCGTCAATAGTCTAAAATCACTTGGTAAAATCTTTTCGAATTTTGAACTCGTTAACAAGATTTTACGATCGCTTTCTAAAACTTGGGATTCAAAAGAAACGGCTTTACAAGAAATAAAAGATTTAAATATTTTTCCACTTGAAGAACTTATCGGTACATTGATGACATATGAAATGGTGCACAATGCACATGATGAACAAAACCACCTTCCAAAGAATAGGAAGGATTTGGGACATAGAACATTTAAAGACCACTCGAGCATAAGCTCAAGTGATGGTGAACTTGAACTTCCAATGAAAATTATGAAACAAAAATTTAAAAACAAAAAGAATGCAACTATTTGCTGTGAACGCAAGAAAAAGAACAAAAATTGGGATGAATCGAGCTCCTCCGAAGACGAAGAGAAAAGCAAGAAAGGCGATGTGGCAAACTACGCCTTAACGGCTTTCAATGATGAGGTAATCGAAATCCCCCTAATTTGCTTCGAAATTATATGATGTTTTTCATGATGCGTTTTTTTTTGTAATTTAGTTTTAAATTAATTTTTTGAAAATTACATGTTTAAATAATAAAATAAAAATGCAAAAATTATGATCATGCTAGTAATAATGAAAATTGCATGTTTAATGAAAATATAAAAATAAAATTGGATCATGCTTACCTTTCTAATGATTTTAAAAATAATCATGAAAAATGCATATTTTATGACAAAATGATTTTGATTGAAAATATGATATCATGCTTAATGAAGATGCATGGCTTTTGTATGGAAAACTAAGCATGAAAAGTTGATTCACCTAAGAAGAAAAATGCATGACTACAACAAACAAAATGAACTTAATGGAAAATGCTTTATGAAATCAATTTCGATGATGCATAAAAATGAAATTATGTCATAAAAATATTAAACATTTTGAAACCATGTTTTGATGTCATGCATAATGATCATACTTAATAAATTTTGAAATTATGCATGATGACTTTTAAGTAATTTATGGTTTATTGATCATGATGGTTTTTATGACGTAATTCATTTTTCGATCCTAAACATTGATACATGTTTTTATATGGCATAAATGAAATAAAATGATATGAATTGAAACAACTAAAAAGTGGAAAATATTTTTCTTGAAAATTATTTTTCTCTATCTTATTGATCTTGATGATTATTATGATAAATCCATGTATGTCATTTTGAATCTCTTGAAGGTAATGTTGAGATTTTAACGATTTTGATGAGTTAAATTTGAATGACCCGTTATCCAAATATTTCACATATTCTTGAGATTTATGAATCAAAATCTTTTTTCTCCTATGCTTCATTTTGTCATTTACAAAAGAGAAAAATTATCCAAATGAATTATGAATGTAATTTTGGTATTCATGAATTGATTATCACTTGAAGGATTTGTTTTAAATCAACATTTTTTTTTTAATCGTTCTCCTACGATTCTACTTGGCATGTTCTTAAGAGGAGATTTTCTAATGAATCATGATTCTTCTTGTGAGTTCTTGGATTTATTACTTGATTTTTTTTAATCGTTCTCCTACGATTCTACTTGGCATGTTCTTAAGAGGAGATTTTCTAATGAATCATGATTCTTCTTGTGAGTTCTTGGATTTATTACTTGATTTTTTTTAATCGTTCTCCTACGATTCTACTTGGCATGTTCTTAAGAGGAGATTTTCTAATGAATCATGATTCTTCTTGTGAGTTCTTGGATTTATTACTTGATTTTTTTTAATCGTTCTCCTACGATTCTACTTGGCATGTTCTTAAGAGGAGATTTTCTAATGAATCATGATTCTTCTTGTGAGTTCTTGGATTTATTACTTGATTTTTTTTAATCGTTCTCCTACGATTCTACTTGGCATGTTCTTAAGAGGAGATTTTCTAATGAATCATGATTCTTCTTGTGAGTTCTTGGATTTATGAATCAAAATCTTTTTTCTCCTATGCTTCATTTTGTCATTTACAAAAGAGAAAAATTATCCAAATGAATTATGAATGTAATTTTGGTATTCATGAATTGATTATCACTTGAAGGATTTGTTTTAAATCAACATTTTTTTTTTAATCGTTCTCCTACGATTCTACTTGGCATGTTCTTAAGAGGAGATTTTCTAATGAATCATGATTCTTCTTGTGAGTTCTTGGATTTATTACTTGATTTTTTTTAATCGTTCTCCTACGATTCTACTTGGCATGTTCTTAAGAGGAGATTTTCTAATGAATCATGATTCTTCTTGTGAGTTCTTGGATTTATTACTTGATTTTTTTTAATCGTTCTCCTACGATTCTACTTGGCATGTTCTTAAGAGGAGATTTTCTAATGAATCATGATTCTTCTTGTGAGTTCTTGGATTTATTACTTGATTTTTTTTAATCGTTCTCCTACGATTCTACTTGGCATGTTCTTAAGAGGAGATTTTCTAATGAATCATGATTCTTCTTGTGAGTTCTTGGATTTATTACTTGATTTTTTTTAATCGTTCTCCTACGATTCTACTTGGCATGTTCTTAAGAGGAGATTTTCTAATGAATCATGATTCTTCTTGTGAGTTCTTGGATTTATTACTTGATTTTTTTTAATCGTTCTCCTACGATTCTACTTGGCATGTTCTTAAGAGGAGATTTTCTAATGAATCATGATTCTTCTTGTGAGTTCTTGGATTTATTACTTGATTTTTTTTAATCGTTCTCCTACGATTCTACTTGGCATGTTCTTAAGAGGAGATTTTCTAATGAATCATGATTCTTCTTGTGAGTTCTTGGATTTATTACTTGATTTTTTTTAATCGTTCTCCTACGATTCTACTTGGCATGTTCTTAAGAGGAGATTTTCTAATGAATCATGATTCTTCTTGTGAGTTCTTGGATTTATTACTTGATTTTTTTTAATCGTTCTCCTACGATTCTACTTGGCATGTTCTTAAGAGGAGATTTTCTAATGAATCATGATTCTTCTTGTGAGTTCTTGGATTTATTACTTGATTTTTTTTAATCGTTCTCCTACGATTCTACTTGGCATGTTCTTAAGAGGAGATTTTCTAATGAATCATGATTCTTCTTGTGAGTTCTTGGATTTATTACTTGATTTTTTTTAATCGTTCTCCTACGATTCTACTTGGCATGTTCTTAAGAGGAGATTTTCTAATGAATCATGATTCTTCTTGTGAGTTCTTGGATTTATTACTTGATTTTTTTTAATCGTTCTCCTACGATTCTACTTGGCATGTTCTTAAGAGGAGATTTTCTAATGAATCATGATTCTTCTTGTGAGTTCTTGGATTTATTACTTGATTTTTTTTAATCGTTCTCCTACGATTCTACTTGGCATGTTCTTAAGAGGAGATTTTCTAATGAATCATGATTCTTCTTGTGAGTTCTTGGATTTATTACTTGATTTTTTTTAATCGTTCTCCTAGAAATTGTGCATGTCTAATTTGAAAATGTAATGATGCACAAATAAGATTGATAGTTAACTTTGTCATGCTTTAAAATTGTTGTAAAGGGAAAGAATTATAACATTGTATTCTTTCCTTCTTTTTGACAATGACAAAGGGGGAGATAACTAGCTTGCATAATTCAAGAAGGAAACAAGAGAAGAAATTTATTTCTGAACATCATCAAGAATGCTAGCTGAAATCTCAAGAAAATGCAAAAATTGCTAGCTTGCAACTTGCATGTTTCAAGAAGCAAGTGTTGCTTTCTTGAACATCTCTAATTTGCTAGCTTGCATGATGTATACTTGCTATCTTGAACATTATAAAGATATGCTATCTTGCACATAGTAAAGAAAAGCAAATATGCCAACTTGCACATCTTTAAATTTGCTAGCTTGTATGAAGTAGAACATGCTATCTTACTATCTTACTGTCTTTCATGCAATGTTTTGAAATTATATTCCAAATTGTTGAAAGTTTCACTTCTCCTTTTTGTTGATGACAAAGGGGTAGAAGTATGATCATGTTATACATGATGACGTATTGCGAATATTCATGATGAATATTGCAAGGTCTTGAATTTAGCTTGAATTCAAGAGTTTTTATCAATAAGTTATATTGATAGGGGGAGTTTGTTTAAACTCCAAGAGTTAAAGTTAACTCCATCGTTGATTGGTTCTCATCATCAAAAAGGGGGAGATTGTTGAATCTCAAATTTTGATGATGAAACCAGTTAATAATATTTATGTTTTAATCTGTGTTTTGAGTGATGTAGGATACTTTGATCAGGATGAGATAATTAAAGCAGGAAAATTATGTTGTGCCGGAGGAACATGTCAGAAGATTGGACGTCGGGCCAGTGGTAGCAAGGACATCAAAAAATGTCATGATCTAGAAATTCTCCAAAAGGAGAACTTGCTACTTAAGGACACCTTGAAGAAATTTGAGGTTGGTAGCAAGTCTTTGAATATGATCCTTACAAATAAGTGTCATGTTCCTAAAAGAAGTGGAATCGGATTTGTGAGAAGTCCTCACCAAAATCCAACTACCTTCATAAAAGATCCTATCTTACATGTTCGGCACCAAAGCAAATGTAACTTTTATTGCAAACATGGGCATAAAATTTATCATTATCCATTTAAGAAAATTAGTACGACCAAACTAATTTGGGTTCCTAAAGGAACCAAAATAAATTCTATGCAACATGATAAACAATGTAGATCAATTTTTGAGGCACCCAAAAGTAAATAGGTACCTAAAAATCATCCTTTCTTGTAGAAACATACACCATCACAAGCTAGGAGCAAGAGATGGTACCTTGATAGTTTATGCTCAAGGCATATGACCAGAGATCCATCTGAATTCTCTAAGCTCATTAGCATAGATGAAGGCTATGTCACCTTCGGAGATAACAACAAGGGTAAAATCATTGGCAAAGAAACCATAGGTAACAAATCCAACTTCTTTATTGAAGATATTTTGTTAGTTGATGGTTTAAAACATAACCTCTTGAGCATTAGTCAATTATGTGATAAAGGATATATTATCAAATTCGAATCTAATGCTTACATCATTGAAAAACCACACAAAAACACATCTATGATTGCATTAAAATAAAATAACGTATACACCATTGACATCAATGATCTTTGCAATGAAATGTGTTTTTCGGTTTTGAATGAGGATGCTTGGCTTTAGCATAGGAGATTAGATCATGCTAGCATGAAACTAATCACTCAAATATCATCCAAAGAACTTGTAAGAGGAATTCCTCATATCAAGTTCATCAAAGATAATGTGTGTGATGCTTGTCAATTAGGAAAATAAATTAAGGGTAGTTTCAAATCTAAGAATCAAATAAGCACCTCTAGGCCCTTACAATTGATCCATATGGACTTGTTTGGACCTATCTCTACATCAAGCCTAGGAGGTAGCAAATACACTTTCATCATTGTAGATGACTAGAGTAGATACACATGGACTTATTTCTTAAAACATAAAAATGAATACTTTAGATATTTTACCAAGTTTTACAAATTTGTCCAAAATGAAAAGGGTTCTATGATTTCGTCAATTAGAAGTGATCATGGTAGTGAATTTCAAAACCGTGATTTCCAAGAATTTTGTGAATTTAATGGATACAATTACAACTTCTCTACTCCAAGAAATCCTTAACAAAATGGAGTAGTAGAAAGAACAAATAGAAATTTATAAGAAATGGCGAGAACCATGTTGAATGAACATAGCCTACCCAAATATTTTGGGCCGAAGCCGTAAACATTGCATGCTATATTTTGAATAGAGTTTTAGTAAGACCCTTACTCACCAAAACTCCCTATGAGTTGTGGAACAATAAAAAACCCAATATTTCATATTTTAAAGTTTTTGGGTATAAGTGTTTTATCTTGAATGAAAAAGATGCCTTAGGAAAATTTGATGCTAAATCTGATGAAGGAATTTTCCTTGGTTATTCTTCGATTTCTAAAGCTTTTCGTATCTTCAATAAAAGAACTTTAATTATAGAAGAATCCATTCATGTTATTTTTAATGAGATTTCTGAAATCATGAAAAATGATTTTGATGATGTTGTTAATTTCGATTCTTTGAATTTAAATGAAACCTCTTCTCCAACTAGCAACTTGGATGCATCCACTTCTGAAACATCCTTACCCAAGGATTGGAAGTATGTAAATGCTCATCCTAAGGAGCTAATCCTAGGAGACACATCTATGGGAGTTCAAACATGTTCTTCTCTTAAAAAATTTTGTGCCAACGCCGCTTTTCTCTTCCAAATTGAACCTAAATATATTGACAAAGTTAGGAAAGATGATTCATGGATTATCGCAATGCAAGATGAGTTAAATTAATTTGAGAGAAATGAGGTGTGGAAGCTTGTTCCTAGGCCAAATGACCATTTAGTTATTGGTACTAAATGGGTCTTTAGAAACAAGCAAGATGAATATTGTATTATGGTTTGAAACAAAGCTAGATTAGTAGCCAAAGGTTTCAACCAAGAAGAAGGTATCGATTACGAAGAAACCTTCGCTCCTGTGACTAGATTAGAAGCCATAAAGATGCTCCTTGCCTATGCTAGTAATAATAATTTTAAATTATTTCAAATGGATGTTAAAAGCGCTTTTCTGATCTAAAGAAATCACCATGATAAGTAATATGAAATGAAGCACCAAAGTCAATTACCCGATTATTGTCCTGAGCTGCAAGACTGACAAAACCATCATCACAAACAATAATGATATCACCTTCAACAGCAACTATGTTAGTCTCTTTCTCATTTTTTTTTCTTTTATTCTATTCTCGCTTCCAAAACCTACTCTTTTTTCATGTGACCTGGCTTATTACAGTGGAAACATTTGATATCTCTTCTAGACTTGGATCTTCCTCTATAACCATGTGGATTTCTACTATGACTTCTTCCACGTCTTTCTTGTTTTTCAGCAATAAATGCACTAAAAGAAGATTCTCCCTATTCTTTCCTTCTAGTATCTTCATTTAGCAAACTGTATTTAACCATATCTATAGTTAGAATCTCTTCTGGCATGGAGTTACAAATTGTCACCATAAGATTCTTCCCATTCTTTCCTTCTAGTATCTTCATTTAGCAAACTATATTTAATCATATCTGTTAGAGTCCCCTCTAGCATTAAGTTACAAATTATCATCATATATGTTTCCTAACTTTCAAGTAAAGAGCTGAGAAGTAATAATCTTTACATCTCATCATCTATATTCATTTTCACAGCAACCAACTTGTTTGCAAGACTCTAAAATAGGCTTGTGTGCTCAAAAATGTTACCACTATCTTTATACTTCAAATTTACAAGTCTTCTGACAAAAGAAATTTTATTTCTCATTGTCTTTTTCGCAAAGAGATTTTCTAATCTTTGCCAAACAACATCAACTCTGATTTCATAAAAAATATGCTCATGCAAATTTATATCCATCCATCTTCTAATATAAGCAATAGTTTTTTTATGTTGAATATCTCATTCCTCATCTTCCATAATAGAAGGTTTATCTTTAACCTTGATGGGCTTATACAAATCTTTGCAATAGAGCAAATCTTCCATTATACGCCTCCAAGTGGAATAATTTGATGAGTTCAATTTAATCATACCATCTGACTCTTTCATTTCAATCACACAAAAAAAAAAACTAGCACCAAACAACCTATTGCTCTAATGTCACTTATTGGGAAAAACTACTATAGTGGAATAATTCTTTTCCCTCTTTGTAATCAAAATGAGTTCCTCATCAAAATATCAACTTGTTATCAAAAGTAAATATTAACTAGATCAGCATAAATAATAGAACAATAAATCAATCACAAAGTGAGACATTAAATTTTTATATGGAAAACTCAATACAAGAAAAACCATCAGATTATAGTCCACCTCAAACTTCCACTATCACCAATAATAATAACAGATTTATAATAAATTTCTTTAGAATAATCAAAAGATTATAATAACATCAAAAATAAATATCTTGATTCAACATTAACATATCATCACCATCATCAAAGATGAATTTCAAAAGAAAATTTTAGGTCTTATAAAATGGATATGATAAAAAAGCACTTTAGAGATAATAAACTATAGATCAGTAATATTAAGATTATAGAGCTTATTGTAAGAATTCTTCACATAAAATTTTAACTAAAACTAATAAAATTTAGCTGCTCAATCATCTAGCAACAACTTCAAAAACCTTAACTTTTTCTACTTTTTCTCTCTCTCGTTTTGCTGCACGCACGCCTTCGCTGTTCACCGTCTTCAGTGTGCACATCCCTTCCTTTTTCTTTTTTATTAATAAATCAGATTTAAACAGTACTCAACAGTTAGCAGCACATGAGCAAAATAATCATATACTGGAAAGAGAATAAATTGTAGAGACAACAGGAAATGCGACGAAAATAGAGAAAGAATATTTGAGAAAGGTTAGTAGTATTAGAGTGCAAGTTACTCCAGGTTATATGGACCAGCCCAATCAAGGCTTTGAAGGGGTGCAATGCTTTCCACTATCAAATGGGACAAAATGTCTATAAAAAAAAAAAAAAAAAAAAAAAAAAAAAAAAAAAAAAAAAAAAAAAAAAAAAAAAAAAAAAAAAAAAAAAAAAAAAAAAAAAAAAAAAAAAAAAAAAAAAAAAAAAAAAAAAAAAAAAAAAAAAAAAAAAAAAAAAAAAAAAAAAAAAAAAAAAAAAAAAAAAAAAAAAAAAAAAAAAAAAAAAAAAAAAAAAAAAAAAAAAAAAAAAAAAAAAAAAAAAAAAAAAAAAAAAAAAAAAAAAAAAAAAAAAAAAAAAAAAAAAAAAAAAAAAAAAAAAAAAAAAAAAAAAAAAAAAAAAAAAAAAAAAAAAAAAAAAAAAAAAAAAAAAAAAAAAAAAAAAAAAAAAAAAAAAAAAAAAAAAAAAAAAAAAAAAAAAAAAAAAAAAAAAAAAAAAAAAAAAAAAAAAAAAAAAAAAAAAAAAAAAAAAAAAAAAAAAAAAAAAAAAAAAAAAAAAAAAAAAAAAAAAAAAAAAAAAAAAAAAAAAAAAAAAAAAAAAAAAAAAAAAAAAAAAAAAAAAAAAAAAAAAAAAAAAAAAAAAAAAAAAAAAAAAAAAAAAAAAAAAAAAAAAAAAAAAAAAAAAAAAAAAAAAAAAAAAAAAAAAAAAAAAAAAAAAAAAAAAAAAAAAAAAAAAAAAAAAAAAAAAAAAAAAAAAAAAAAAAAAAAAAAAAAAAAAAAAAAAAAAAAAAAAAAAAAAAAAAAAAAAAAAAAAAAAAAAAAAAAAAAAAAAAAAAAAAAAAAAAAAAAAAAAAAAAAAAAAAAAAAAAAAAAAAAAAAAAAAAAAAAAAAAAAAAAAAAAAAAAAAAAAAAAAAAAAAAAAAAAAAAAAAAAAAAAAAAAAAAAAAAAAAAAAAAAAAAAAAAAAAAAAAAAAAAAAAAAAAAAAAAAAAAAAAAAAAAAAAAAAAAAAAAAAAAAAAAAAAAAAAAAAAAAAAAAAAAAAAAAAAAAAAAAAAAAAAAAAAAAAAAAAAAAAAAAAAAAAAAAAAAAAAAAAAAAAAAAAAAAAAAAAAAAAAAAAAAAAAAAAAAAAAAAAAAAAAAAAAAAAAAAAAAAAAAAAAAAAAAAAAAAAAAAAAAAAAAAAAAAAAAAAAAAAAAAAAAAAAAAAAAAAAAAAAAAAAAAAAAAAAAAAAAAAAAAAAAAAAAAAAAAAAAAAAAAAAAAAAAAAAAAAAAAAAAAAAAAAAAAAAAAAAAAAAAAAAAAAAAAAAAAAAAAAAAAAAAAAAAAAAAAAAAAAAAAAAAAAAAAAAAAAAAAAAAAAAAAAAAAAAAAAAAAAAAAAAAAAAAAAAAAAAAAAAAAAAAAAAAAAAAAAAAAAAAAAAAAAAAAAAAAAAAAAAAAAAAAAAAAAAAAAAAAAAAAAAAAAAAAAAAAAAAAAAAAAAAAAAAAAAAAAAAAAAAAAAAAAAAAAAAAAAAAAAAAAAAAAAAAAAAAAAAAAAAAAAAAAAAAAAAAAAAAAAAAAAAAAAAAAAAAAAAAAAAAAAAAAAAAAAAAAAAAAAAAAAAAAAAAAAATAAAAGAAAGGTTTTCTTTTTATTATTTAAAAATCTTTCAGTACCAAGCTAGTGAATGAATCTCTTTTGGTAGATGATTATTGGAGTATTGTGTCACCAAAGAATGATGAGAAAGAAGAGACTAAGAAAGTATGTATATTCTCTTTGGGTTTGATGAACATCTCAAATCATCAGTATAAATACAATTGAGTGTTGTAGAAATTTAGTTTATTTCTGGAACAGTAATCTAATTTCACTTTTTAATAATTCTTCACATGATAATAGGTGCATATTGCATTTCCTAGTTTATTTTCATCTCTTTTTTTTTTCTTTCATTGTTAACCTTGCATCTTATCTTTATGTAATTGTGCAATTGTGCATTCGTGCATGATATTAATGTCTGGATGTAGAAGAATTAAGACGTGAAGATTTTTATCGTTTATATTTTTTATACACGATGCAGAAGATGATGTGTTTTTTTTTTTTTTTCAAGATAATGTAGACTTTGTTATTGTCTCATCTCTACTTTTGAATTTTAGACAAAATAGACATTGTATTTTGAAGCTTCGAATATCAATTTTTTTATTTTTATCTTGAAATTATTGAAAATTTTGGTATGATTGTAAAATTATTAAAAATTGATTGGCTGCAAAGAAACTTATTATCGATAGGACAGTCCATTACTAATTTATCAATATTATTTTCATCTAAATAAGTATTAGTGACCGACTCAAGTATTTTGTCACTAAAACTTTTTATCTAAATATTTAGGAATAGATTAGTTTGCCACAACACTATTAGTTCTCTTTTCATCTAACTAAGCATTAGTGACCACTTAATTATTTTGTCACTAAAATTGTTCATCAAGATTTATAGTGACAAAATCATTCCTCACCACATATTATTACAAAAATATTGTTCTGCTCATTTAGATATTTTAGTGATAGAATTTGAATATATTGGTCACTAAAATTGTTCATCAAGATTTATAGTGACAAAATCATTCCTCACCACATATTATTACAAAAATATTGTTCTGCTCATTTAGATATTTTAGTGATAGAATTTGAATATATTGGTCACTAATGCATCTTTTCTCATTAGGCTGATAGAGGTTAATGATAGTGTTAGAAAAAAGATAGAAAAGAAATTACTAAAGAAGCTTGATAGAAAAGATAGGAAGGAGGATTTCCCTCAACATATTAGAGAATTTCTCTCAATAGAGTAGAGAGATATCCTCATATAGTTGAGAAAATCTTATCTGTTATCATGCCCCCGCAAGATGGTGCTCCTATCAAGGACGCCAATCTTGGACCGATGTAATGCAAAAAGGTAGCAAGCGAGTGGCTTCGTGAGTGAGTCGGCTAACTGATCAGCCAAATGGACATGAGAAACTCATAGTTGAAGGTGGACAACTTGATCTCGCATAAAATAGAAGTTGATAGCAATATGTTTCATGCGGGAGTGGAACACCGAATTAGCGCACAGATAGGTAGCTCCAACATTGTCACAATATATTGTATGAGTAGAGTTGATATTGAGTTCTTTGAGCAGATTTGTGACCTAATTGAGTTCTGCAGTGATAGTGGCGATGACATGGTATTCAGCTTTAGTTGTAGACCGTGCGATTGTCTTTTGCTTCTTAGAACTCCAACTGATTGGATTAGCGCCAAGAAAGACAATTTACCCTAATGTGGATGTTTGATCATCAAAGTTGCGTGCCCAAGCAGCATCGGTAAAGGCATGAAGCTGAAGTGGAGAGTATTTATGAAGAAAGATACCATAATTGAGAGTCCCCTTAAGATATTGTAAGACTCGTTTGATCGCAGACCAATGCATAGTAGACGTCCTCAGCATAAATTGTGATAATTTGTTAACTGCAAATGAGATATCGGAAAGAGTGAGGAGCTAAGTACTGTAGGGAACCAACGACTTGTCGGTATTGAGTGGGTTCCGTAGCAAGACTTCCATCAGATAATTTAAGAGAACCACTAGCATATGGAGGAGTTATAACCACATTTGTATCCTACATGTTTATTTTGGATAATAAATTTTAAATGTACTTTCTTTGTGATAGAAAGAGACCGAAAGATGTGAATGTAGCCTCTACACCCAGAAAGTAGTTCAAGGGTCCTAGATCTTTGAGCGAGAATCGATCTGCCAACTATTTGATGAATCCTCAAATTTATACGGGGTTGTTACCTGTGACAATGATGTCATCCATATAGACCAGAATATATATTGTGTCACTATGGTGTTGTCTCAAAAATAATGGGGAATCTGATTTGGAGTTGAGAAAGCCAACTGAAATAAAAAAAGAGCCAAGTTCAATGTACCAAGTTCTTGGACCCTAATGAAGTCTATAAATAGCTTTTCGAAGTTTGCAGACATGCCTTAGATATTGAGGATGAGTGAAACCAGGAGGTTGTTGCATAAAGATATCTTCAATTAGAGTCCCTTGTAAAAAAACATTATTAACATCCAATTGGCATATTTGCCAACCCTTAGTGGTGACGAGACTAAGGATAAGTTTGATTGTAGTGGGCTTAACAATGGGACTAAATGTCTTAGTGAAATCAACTCTAGGTCTTTGATGAAACCCTTTGGTGACGAGGCATGACTTATATCGGGCAATAGAGCCATCGGGATTCCGCTTAACTTAAAAAACCCACTTACACCCGATGATGTTTTATATATGATGAAAGGGTACTAGATCCCATGTTGAGTTATGGAGGAGGGCATTATATTCCTTACACATGGTGGTATGCGAATGCGGAGATTTTTGAGCTTGAGTGAAGGTGGTGGATTCAACGGTAGTGGATGAGGAATCCATGATAGCATGAAGATCAAGGACCTGACGTAGTTTGAAAATACCATTCTTAGAGCATGTGGTCATAGGATTATTTGAGACTACGGGATCGTGAGGCTATGTTGGTGGAAGAAGTGGTTGAGAGTCATTGACATAGGTCGGGTCAGGTGGAGGTACATCAGGGTCACTTGGCCGAGAATAAGGTAAAGATAACGATTGTGATCCTAAATCAAGTACCCCAATAGTCAGATAAGAGAAAAGCGGAGTAGGAATGGGCAATTGCTGAACCGGAGTGGAATAGTGTGGATCATGAGAGGAGGAATTGGATGATGTCATAGGAGGCTCGTCCGGTTGGTTCGGAGGTATACCCCAATGAGAAATGGTTAATGAGGTGGTTTGCATGATAGGAGAGGTATGGTTGTGAAAAGGAAAGACAAACTCAATAAAAATAACGTGACGCGATATAAAAATTTTGTGTGGAGATTATAGCAGTAGAAAGCATTATGTTCAAGAGAGTAACTTATAAAAACGTAAGGATTTGATCGTGATGTTAACTTGTGAGAGGCATAGGGACACAACCATGGATAACATAGACAACCAAATACTCTGAGTTTACGAAGGTTTAGGGGTTTATGAAATAGTATGTCAAAGGGAGACTAGTATTGTAGGACTGGTGTAGGCATTCTATTAATAAGGTATATGGCAGTTTAAAAGGTTGCCGTCCAAAAGTTTGAAGGCATGGACGCTTAATGGAGAAGTGTGAGCCTAGTTTCTATTATATGCCAATGTTTGCGTTCGGCGAAGCCAACAAGTTGAGGAGTATGCGGGAGAGATTTGAGGTGTTGGATACTATAAGTTGAGAGATAGGACGCTAGGGCTTGATATTCACTGCCACCATCAAAGTAAATCATTTTGATGGTAGACTGAAAATAGTTTTCGACCAACTTTCGAAAAGTGGGAAAGATGGTCGAAATGTCAGATTTATGGTAAAAAGAATATAACCATGTATACTTAGTGAAGTAATCTACAAAAATGATATAAAATCTGAATTTATCAAAAGACAAAATAGGGGCAGGGCCCCAAATATTGGTATAAATAATTCCAAATGGTTTAGAGGTGGAAATGGAGGATGAGTCAAATAGTTGTCAATGACTTTTATTACTGAGACATGCATCACAATGCGATATAGAACCATGTGATTTAAAAATAGGAAGAGAGAAACGAGAAAGTAATTTTTGCTGAACAAGGGATGAGGGATTACCAAGAGGACGATGCTACACATCAACTAGAGCCGCAACAGAAGAATGAACAGTGGGCTAGGTTATTTGTGGAGCTGATGGCTATTCATAAATATTCCCTCTATTCGGGCCCTAAACCAAGGATGTCCCCGTGCTCAAGTACTTAGCAAGAAAGGAATCAAGAAAGAATTTAATTGAAGTATTGTTATTTTTACAAAATTGAAAAACAGAAATGAGGTTGCATTTAATATTAGGGGCGTATAAAACATCATCGAGTGTAAGTGTGGTAGTATTAGAAGTAAGCGTTTTGGAACCAGTATGAGTTATAGGAAGGCTTTTACCGTCACTGATGATGATATCTTCATCGCCACCATAGGGATTGTGGAGAGACAAATTCTTAAGATTAGAGGTGATGTGATGGGAGGCTCTAGAGTCCACAATCCAATTGGGCTAGCTAGTTATTGGAGAAGTGAGGAGATTTGCCTAAGGCCAGTGTGACAGAGCAGGAAGACAAGATTGAGACCAACAAACTTTAGCGGAGTGTCCAACTTTATCACACAGTTGGCAGACGACTCATCGTTATTAGCTTGAAGGGGCAGGATGCCAAGGCGGACGAGTATTGGAGTTGCCACTTTGCAAGAAGTTATAATTAGGGGGATAAGAGGGGTGTTGCATGGGACTCATAGGATCAAGAATACCTTTGGTGATGTTCCGAGGGTACCGAGTGTTCTTTCTCTTAGACTTATAACTAACTTTAGCTATGATAGATGGTTCAGGCAGTTTGTCTGCATGCTTCAAATACATCTCATAGTCAGTCAACTTGTCATAGAGTTCTTCAAAGGAGACTAGCGAGTCACGTGCCCAAATTGCAGCCGCCAATTCCTTGTAGTGGTCTCCAAGACCATTTAGGGTATGGATGATGATCTCCTCGTCACATAGGGAATGACCTATCAAAGCCACATCATCGATAATAACTTTGATATTTTGTAGATAATCAATGATAGTACTTCCCTCTTGTTTAGTCACCATCAGCTTGGATAGAAGACTGAGCTTGCAAGTACGCGAATGATTCACCAAGGTTGTTTGCAGTTTAGACCATACATCAGCAGTAGTCACACATGCAGAAATCAATGGAGTGACGGATCCAGCAACTGATGCTTGGATAGCTTGGAGGATAAGACGATCCTGATGCAGCCACAATTTGTGAGCCAGATTTGGTACAGGACTGGGTTCTTCGGGGATGTTGATCATGGTTGGCAGACAACTGAAAGAGCCATCAACGAAGCTGAGCAAGTCATATCCAAATAAGAGATTAGAAAATTATGCCCGTCATGATGCATAGTTGCCACCCTTTGATAACTTGAAAGGGCATGACAGCATTGATGGAGATAAGCCCTGTAGGAGAAGTGCTCAAAGTCCTTGCATAAATAGTAACAAGAATATCGGAAGAGGAAAATGAAGACATCCCTGACATTTTGTGGCGGTTTTTTTTTTCTTGTTCTTTTTTATTAAGTGATCTTTACAGAAGATAAAGGTGTAAAGATATAGGAGAGAGGGGAGGAGGAGAAGAGCAGATCGATGCACTGAAGCTGCAGTAAAGCTACAGCAAATGCACTATAGAGGAGATCTAGATGCGTAGCGATGCGCAGGAAGCTAGTCAGTGATGCACTGTAGAGGGACTAGGAGCGCGACAATGATGTGCTACTGTAGCGATGCGTGAGGAAGCTGCAACAACGCGACTGCAGGAGGAGGCTACGAGAACGATGCAACTACAGAGGAGGCTACAGCTATGCACTACAGAGGAGCTAACAGCGTGCACTACAGAGGAGGCTACAACGATGCACTAACAGAGGAGGCTACAGCGATGCACTACAGAGGAGGCTACAACGATGCACTACAGAGGAGGCTACAGCGATGCACTACAGAGGAGGCTACAGCGATGCACTACAGAGGAGGCTACAACGATGCACTACAGAGGAGGCTACAACGATGCACTACAGAGGAGGCTACAGCGATGCACTACAGAGGAGGCTACAGCGATGCACTACAGAGGAGGCTACAACGATGCACTACAGAGGAGGCTACAGCGATGCACTACAGAGGAGGCTACAACGATGCACTACAGAGGAGGCTACAGCGATGCACTACAGAGGAGGCTACAACGATGCACTACAGAGGAGGCTACAGCGATGCACTACAGAGGAGGCTACAACGATGCACTACAGAGGAGGCTACAACGATGCACTACAGAGGAGGCTACAGCGATGCACTACAGAGGAGGCTACAGCGATGCACTACAGAGGAGGCTACAGCGATGCACTACAGAGGAGGCTACAGCGATGCACTACAGAGGAGGCTACAACGATGCACTACAGAGGAGGCTACAGCGATGCACTACAGAGGAGGCTACAGCGATGCACTACAGAGGAGGCTACAGCGATGCACTACAGAGGAGGCTACAGCGATGCACTACAGAGGAGGCTACAACGATGCACTACAGAGGAGGCTACAGCGATGCACTACAGAGGAGGCTACAGCGATGCACTACAGAGGAGGCTACAGCGATGCACTACAGAGGAGGCTACAGCGATGCACTACAGAGGAGGCTACAGCGATGCACTACAGAGGAGGCTACAGCGATGCACTACAGAGGAGGCTACAGCGATGCACTACAGAGGAGGCTACAGCGATGCACTACAGAGGAGGCTACAGCGATGCACTACAGAGGAGGCTACAGCGATGCACTACAGAGGAGGCTACAGCGATGCACTACAGAGGAGGCTACAGCGATGCACTACAGAGGAGGCTACAGCGATGCACTACAGAGGAGGCTACAACGATGCACTACAGAGGAGGCTACAGCGATGCACTACAGAGGAGGCTACAGCGATGCACTACAGAGGAGGCTACAGCGATGCACTACAGAGGAGGCTACAGCGATGCACTACAGAGGAGGCTACAGCGATGCACTACAGAGGAGGCTACAGCGATGCACTACAGAGGAGGCTACAGCGATGCACTACAGAGGAGGCTACAACGATGCACTACAGAGGAGGCTACAGCGATGCACTACAGAGGAGGCTACAGCGATGCACTACAGAGGAGGCTACAGCGATGCACTACAGAGGAGGCTACAGCGATGCACTACAGAGGAGGCTACAGCGATGCACTACAGAGGAGGCTACAGCGATGCACTACAGAGGAGGCTACAGCGATGCACTACAGAGGAGGCTACAACGATGCACTACAGAGGAGGCTACAGCGATGCACTACAGAGGAGGCTACAGCGATGCACTACAGAGGAGGCTACAGCGATGCACTACAGAGGAGGCTACAGCGATGCACTACAGAGGAGGCTACAACGATGCACTACAGAGGAGGCTACAACGATGCACTACAGAGGAGGCTACAACGATGCACTACAGAGGAGGCTACAGCGATGCACTACAGAGGAGGCTACAGCGATGCACTACAGAGGAGGCTACAACGATGCACTACAGAGGAGGCTACAGCGATGCACTACAGAGGAGGCTACAGCGATGCACTACAGAGGAGGCTACAGCGATGCACTACAGAGGAGGCTACAGCGATGCACTACAGAGGAGGCTACAGCGATGCACTACAGAGGAGGCTACAACGATGCACTACAGAGGAGGCTACAACGATGCACTACAGAGGAGGCTACAGCGATGCACTACAGAGGAGGCTACAACGATGCACTACAGAGGAGGCTACAGCGATGCACTACAGAGGAGGCTACAGCGATGCACTACAGAGGAGGCTACAGCGATGCACTACAGAGGAGGCTACAGCGATGCACTACAGAGGAGGCTACAACGATGCACTACAGAGGAGGCTACAGCGATGCACTACAGAGGAGGCTACAGCGATGCACTACAGAGGAGGCTACAGCGATGCACTACAGAGGAGGCTACAGCGATGCACTACAGAGGAGGCTACAGCGATGCACTACAGAGGAGGCTACAGCGATGCACTACAGAGGAGGCTACAACGATGCACTACAGAGGAGGCTACAGCGATGCACTACAGAGGAGGCTACAGCGATGCACTACAGAGGAGGCTACAGCGATGCACTACAGAGGAGGCTACAGCGATGCACTACAGAGGAGGCTACAGCGATGCACTACAGAGGAGGCTACAGCGATGCACTACAGAGGAGGCTACAGCGATGCACTACAGAGGAGGCTACAGCGATGCACTACAGAGGAGGCTACAGCGATGCACTACAGAGGAGGCTACAGCGATGCACTACAGAGGAGGCTACAGCGATGCACTACAGAGGAGGCTACAGCGATGCACTACAGAGGAGGCTACAGCGATGCACTACAGAGGAGGCTACAGCGATGCACTACAGAGGAGGCTACAGCGATGCACTACAGAGGAGGCTACAGCGATGCACTACAGAGGAGGCTACAGCGATGCACTACAGAGGAGGCTACAGCGATGCACTACAGAGGAGGCTACAGCGATGCACTACAGAGGAGGCTACAGCGATGCACTACAGAGGAGGCTACAGCGATGCACTACAGAGGAGGCTACAGCGATGCACTACAGAGGAGGCTACAGCGATGCACTACAGAGGAGGCTACAGCGATGCACTACAGAGGAGGATTTTCCTCAACAGAGTATAAAGATATCCTCATATAGTTGAAGAAATCTTATCTGCTATCAGATAAAATATTTTATCACTCTATTTAGTGATAATTTTTTGAGTTTCAGTGATAACTTTCGTCCATGAATAATGATCAATTTTTTTTTAGTGAATATTTAGAAACAACTAGAATGGACACCAACATATCTGACATGAAGGAATAATAATAATAATAATAATAATAATAATAATAATAATAATAATAATAATAATAATAATAATAATAATAATAATAATAATAATAATAATAATAATAATAATAATAATAATAATAATAATAATAATAATAATAATAATAATAATAATAATAATAATAATAATAATAATAATAATAATAATAATAATAATAATAATAATAATAATAATAATAATAATAATAATAATAATAATAATAATAATAATAATAATAATAATAATAATAATAATAATAATAATAATAATAATAATAATAATAATAATAATAATAATAATAATAATAATAATAATAATAATAATAATAATAATAATAATAATAATAATAATAATAATAATAATAATAATAATAATAATAATAATAATAATAATAATAATAATAATAATAATAATAATAATAATAATAATAATAATAATAATAATAATAATAATAATAATAATAATAATAATAATAATAATAATAATAATAATAATAATAATAATAATAATAATAATAATAATAATAATAATAATAATAATAATAATAATAATAATAATAATAATAATAATAATAATAATAATAATAATAATAATAATAATAATAATAATAATAATAATAATAATAATAATAATAATAATAATAATAATAATAATAATAATAATAATAATAATAATAATAATAATAATAATAATAATAATAATAATAATAATAATAATAATAATAATAATAATAATAATAATAATAATAATAATAATAATAATAATAATAATAATAATAATAATAATAATAATAATAATAATAATAATAATAATAATAATAATAATAATAATAATAATAATAATAATAATAATAATAATAATAATAATAATAATAATAATAATAATAATAATAATAATAATAATAATAATAATAATAATAATAATAATAATAATAATAATAATAATAATAATAATAATAATAATAATAATAATAATAATAATAATAATAATAATAATAATAATAATAATAATAATAATAATAATAATAATAATAATAATAATAATAATAATAATAATAATAATAATAATAATAATAATAATAATAATAATAATAATAATAATAATAATAATAATAATAATAATAATAATAATAATAATAATAATAATAATAATAATAATAATAATAATAATAATAATAATAATAATAATAATAATAATAATAATAATAATAATAATAATAATAATAATAATAATAATAATAATAATAATAATAATAATAATAATAATAATAATAATAATAATAATAATAATAATAATAATAATAATAATAATAATAATAATAATAATAATAATAATAATAATAATAATAATAATAATAATAATAATAATAATAATAATAATAATAATAATAATAATAATAATAATAATAATAATAATAATAATAATAATAATAATAATAATAATAATAATAATAATAATAATAATAATAATAATAATAATAATAATAATAATAAATTCATGCCCCCACATGTTGGTGAGCCAACCTAGTCTCGCTTCTCTCTCTCCGGTGGTTGCCTGCATGCATTTGCTCCTCACTATTATGCTCTCGCTCTAGCATCGTTCATGTCCCTACCATGTGTGTAAGCCAACCCAGTCTCTATGAAATCTCTCTATAACGCTTGCCTGCCTATGCTCCTTCCTCTCTCTCTCTCTCTCTCTCTCTCTCTCTCTCTCTCTCTCTCTCTCTCTCTCTCTCTCTCTCTCTCTCTCTCTCTCTCTCTCTCTCTCTCTCTCTCTCTCTCTCTCTCTCTCTCTCTCTCTCTCTCTCTCTCTCTCTCTCTCTCTCTCTCTCTCTCTCTCTCTCTCTCTCTCTCTCTCTCTCTCTCTCTCTCTCTCTCTCTCTCTCTCTCTCTCTCTCTCTCTCTCTCTCTCTCTCTCTCTCTCTCTCTCTCTCTCTCTCTCTCTCTCTCTCTCTCTCTCTCTCTCTCTCTCTCTCTCTCTCTCTCTCTCTCTCTCTCTCTCTCTCTCTCTCTCTCTCTCTCTCTCTCTCTCTCTCTCTCTCTCTCTCTCTCTCTCTCTCTCTCTCTCTCTCTCTCTCTCTCTCTCTCTCTCTCTCTCTCTCTCTCTCTCTCTCTCTCTCTCTCTCTCTCTCTCTCTCTCTCTCTCTCTCTCTCTCTCTCTCTCTCTCTCTCTCTCTCTCTCTCTCTCTCTCTCTCTCTCTCTCTCTCTCTCTCTCTCTCTCTCTCTCTCTCTCTCTCTCTCTCTCTCTCTCTCTCTCTCTCTCTCTCTCTCTCTCTCTCTCTCTCTCTCTCTCTCTCTCTCTCTCTCTCTCTCTCTCTCTCTCTCTCTCTCTCTCTCTCTCTCTCTCTCTCTCTCTCTCTCTCTCTCTCTCTCTCTCTCTCTCTCTCTCTCTCTCTCTCTCTCTCTCTCTCTCTCTCTCTCTCTCTCTCTCTCTCTCTCTCTCTCTCTCTCTCTCTCTCTCTCTCTCTCTCTCTCTCTCTCTCTCTCTCTCTCTCTCTCTCTCTCTCTCTCTCTCTCTCTCTCTCTCTCTCTCTCTCTCTCTCTCTCTCTCTCTCTCTCTCTCTCTCTCTCTCTCTCTCTCTCTCTCTCTCTCTCTCTCTCTCTCTCTCTCTCTCTCTCTCTCTCTCTCTCTCTCTCTCTCTCTCTCTCTCTCTCTCTCTCTCTCTCTCTCTCTCTCTCTCTCTCTCTCTCTCTCTCTCTCTCTCTCTCTCTCTCTCTCTCTCTCTCTCTCTCTCTCTCTCTCTCTCTCTCTCTCTCTCTCTCTCTCTCTCTCTCTCTCTCTCTCTCTCTCTCTCTCTCTCTCTCTCTCTCTCTCTCTCTCTCTCTCTCTCTCTCTCTCTCTCTCTCTCTCTCTCTCTCTCTCTCTCTCTCTCTCTCTCTCTCTCTCTCTCTCTCTCTCTCTCTCTCTCTCTCTCTCTCTCTCTCTCTCTCTCTCTCTCTCTCTCTCTCTCTCTCTCTCTCTCTCTCTCTCTCTCTCTCTCTCTCTCTCTCTCTCTCTCTCTCTCTCTCTCTCTCTCTCTCTCTCTCTCTCTCTCTCTCTCTCTCTCTCTCTCTCTCTCTCTCTCTCTCTCTCTCTCTCTCTCTCTCTCTCTCTCTCTCTCTCTCTCTCTCTCTAGGACTAACAAACATGTCCAAGTCTGAATCGTCATGAGTTTGTCGTTGATGTGTCGAAATGATCAAATAAATCACAGACCCTATTAGTGAATTTTCTTCCCTTGGATTTGTACCATTTCGAAAAACATCTTTGAGTCCATCCTTTCAAAATTAGTAATACCTAACGAGGAGAGAATTGGAGGAGGTGATAGAGAAAAGAGATAATATATATTATAATTAAGAGGAAAAATTGGAGGAGGAAATGGAAAATGAGGGCGAAGACACGATCAGTAGTATTTAGATTTGGCTTCATATATAGACATCAGAGATTTTATACACACACACACACACACAAACACACACATATATATATCTAAGAATATATGAGTAAATTGATTTTTTTGGAATAATTTATTATACACAATGTATATATATTTTTTAATCAGTAGGGCTAATTCTTAGCTACGAAGCAATAAAATTTAAAGTTTAAGTCACGGATATAAGAATATTAATATTAGTACACAAAGATAGGCATATCCTTAGACATCATCATCTTAATTAAGTTGCAACCAGTGATCGTTATTTAAATGATCGCCATGGAGCATGGAGCACTAGAGGACCAAAATTGATGGAATTGTGGTAGACTTTCTCGAGTGGGGGAAACGACCTTCAAAAAAAAAAAAAAATAATAATAATAATAATAATAATAATAACAATAATAATAATAATAATATAAATAAATAAATAAATAAAATTAAAAGAACAAGAAGACCGTGGTCGCCATCGACAGCTGACACGGTGCTCGGTGGACCCCAGGGCAACGCGCGTTACATTGTCGTCTCATGATTCGGGCCTCATCATCGATTTGTTCCTCACAAAAAGTCCATCAATTGTATTCTATTTGTCGCATCATACTAAACGCGTAGCTATATGTTTTGATACTGTGTATAGGCAATTGTGACTGACATGCTATAAAGAAAAAGATAATTTCATACTTATCTACTTGTCGATCAAGATAGTTTATTATTTATGGATTTTTCGACTTGATAGCTCTTATCCCCATAACCCTAAGGCTAAACTCGAATCATAATCACTCATCAGAGCACAAAATAGAGTTTATATGGAGGCCAATCGTCTCTCTAAAATGGATCATATACAAAACCTTTTAGTTTATGCAGATTTCTCTACGAATGTGTAAAATATTTACACATCTAAACTTGTTAAAGCTGTTTCTGTTCCACTTCGGACTTTCACTGGAGCAGCATTATCAGCTTCAGTATGAACACACAAGTTGTAAATAAACAATCTTACGATGAGATCAAGAAATAATCCTAAGAGAAATTCTTCTAACTTCTTTTCTGTAAATAAATAATCAGATTAAAAGATGACAAGAAGTTTGGTGCAATCTACCCATGGGAACAAGCATAAGATTCCCTTGCACAAACCGTGACATGTTGATGATGGTGGGACGCCGGGGATCATTGCCTGCTGGGCCAACTTTATGTAGATCGTAAAAAGAAATCAATGACTCAAGGAAGAACATAATTGAAGGGAATAACAAACGATCGATGTGGGTCCCTAACGCATGTTTTTGTAGTATTCCTTTCTGAGAAGAATATGGAACCAGAAACTTGACCTTTTTTATTAATTATATATAGTACCTGCCTCAAATCTATACCTAAGTGCAAGCTTACCGATCTCTCATCTCTAAATTTTTTCGATGATAATGGAGTGCATACACATCTTAATATGAAATAAAAGGGTAAAAGGATTATGATTTTTAGTACGAAATGCCAATAAATCCTTTAGACTTTGAAGATAGAGGTGTCACGTGAGCTCTTATACCACAGGGATAGTCTGACTTGTATCAAATGTGCATTTCTAGCTATACTGCTTTTTGATCCTTCTATACCGACTCTTTTTATTATCGTGAAGCAAAACTCAATTAGAATTGTCTTGTTCCTCCACTAATGTTAGTGGGAGTTTAAACCATCATAAGATATATGAGTCTTGTGCTACTAATAATCATGCCATAATAATAATTTAACCTAATATAGGAGGAACCGTCGACTCGCACATACATCATCATACTTTGTTCAAAAGTCATTCATCAGCGTAACTCCTGTGATAAAGCAGCCACGCGGGACTATCACGGATAGAGGGTTTTTGACCTAAATAGGTGACGGGACATTACAAGTGATAAAATGGTCATGCTATCACATCCATTGAGATCTCACCCAGTGATAAGACATATTTTAAGTCCAACATATATCACAATCGATGTCACGCCAAGTCAGAATCCATACCAAGGTATTGTTCGACACACGTACCAAAGTATTGGCTGACACACGTCAAGTCAGAATCCGTACCAAGGTGCTGTTCGACTCGTGTACCAAGACGTTGCCCAATACACGCCAAGTCAGAATCCATACCAAGGTGCTGTTTGACCCGTGTACCAAGGCACTACTCGACACACGCCAAGTTAGAATCTGTACTAAGGCGCTGTTCGACCCGCGTACCACCACGCCAATCCCGTGTGCAACCGACTCTCATATAATGGTATAAAAGCTTTTGTCCGGCCTCCGACTAGAGGAGAAAATAAAAACAATTCAACCCACCACTGACTTGCTCGTCGGAAGGGCTAAAATCGGGAATCACCGGATGAAGGCCATTTTTGCAGGCGAGCGACCACCCTTGAGCCGCAAGCGTCTCAATCCAAGAGTTGCCATCCGGCACACAAGGGCGGGCTGCTGACCGGCCCGGAGACCAACAAGCACTGATCAGCACCCCTTCTCGAGGTCCCGACCACCTCGGCATCCAACTCAATCAACAAAAGGCTCCCGACGTCGACCCGTGGACCAAGCTGTGCTGACTCATCAACCACGACACATTTGCTCACCAACATCTTTGGCGCTAGAAGGAGGGCCATGTCATAGGAGCATCTCACAGGAGCTCTCCTCGAGGGAGAACCACCAATCAGTCACCCCTTGGTCGGGCCCGGAGATCAACCCCTCCACGTCCTCAGAGATGGGGGGATCCCAACCTCGACGCCAGATCGCTACTAGCGCTTGTTCAACAACCTAGGGTCGTCACCCCCCGAACTTACCACAGGACCCTCGATCGTATCACTCGAGGCGTTCCTCAGCCTGACCAAGCAAGTGCAAGCCATGGCAGGGATGATGCAGATGCTCGTTCCACTCATCCCCCAGATCGTGCAGCTAGCAGCTCCCCCGACTAACCGGACCCGGTAAAGGCCAAGTAGGGAGTAGGTCGGGACAAGAGAAGCTCGAGAGCAAAAGACGGACACGAGAGGTCTGCCCAAGCAGAGCCTACCCACACCCTATCGAATCACATCGCCCCGCTTCGAGCCCAACATGATATCGTCTGACTCGGTGGATGACTCATTCAGGGCCCAGCTATCTCGAGTCAACCAACGCTTGGACGAGTTCCAGCGTGAGTTCCGAAAATCGTAGAGCGAGTCCAATGAAGGCAGCTCAGGTAGATCCCACTTTACTCAGGAAATACAGGACAAGCTTGTACCCCTCAACCTCAGGCTATCGACATTGAAGACGTACGACGGTGGCTCCGACCCCACAAAGCATATCGTGGTGTTTTGAGCTCAGATGGCCCTCTACGGCACCTCTGACACCTTGATGTGTCGGGCGTTCTCAACCACCTTCCGAGGCCTGGTACGAACATGGTTTAGCCGGCTACGCCCACTCTCAGTCTCATCCTTTGACCAGCTCGCAAGGGAGTTCGAGCAAAACTTTCTCGCCAGCGTGTGACCCAAGCCTTCCATCGCCACCCTGCTGGCGTTATCTCAACACGAGGGCAAGTCGCTCTCCCAATTCATGGTGTGCTTTGCCGTGGAAATCCGGGGATTCCCGGACGCTCACCTTTCTGTAACCATGCAGGCATCTGTGATGGGCTTAAGGCCCTCGAGGTTCTTTTGGTCAAACATTAAGAAGCCACCTGTGACCATCCTCGAGATGCTTCAGCACGCTAATCAGTACATCGCCGCCGAAGCCCTAATGGTAAGGAGGCGCGAGGACAACAACAGACCGAGGATGGAGCAAGCCCGAGGAGCGGCTCCGACGCCCTCATTGCAAGCTCGTAGGAGGCCCGATTGGCTCAAGTCAAAAGCTACGTCGCCCCAACCGGCTCGCCATGTGGCGTGATGGCACCACTCGTGATAAAGGGTCACCCACTAGCAAACCTAAGCCCGAGATCAGCTACTCGACAAACGGGACCAGTCTCCTCTCGAGCCACACAGCTTGGTCCCCTGACCAGCGACTAGACATTATCATCATGCCATGACGCCGGCCCATTCTTTGCCCGAGTCGCTCTAGATCGGACCCCTGACTCATCAGCCCAGTCTAGTCTTTGCCCGAGTCGCTCTAGATCGGACCCCCGACTCGCCAAACCAGTCTTTGCACAAGTCGCTCCAGATCGGACCCCCGACTTGCGGCTCGTCGGCCTAGTCTTCGCCTGAGTCGCTCTAGATCGGACCCCCCAACTTGCGACTTGCCAGCCCAGTCTTTGCCCGAGTCGCTCCAGATCGGACCCCCGACTTGCAGCTCGTTGGCCCAGTTTTCGCTCGAGTCACTCCAGATCAGATTCTCAACTTGCCACTCACCGATCCAGCTCTTGCCTAGGTCGCTCCAGATTGACTCCCAACTTGCGACTTGTCGGCACCAAAACCTGAGTCCGAGCTTAGTCACTCGGCACACAGGTCCAGCTCCTGCCCAGGTCGCTCCAGATCAACTCCCGACCTACGACCCACCGGTACCAAAGACCTGAACCTGAGCTTAGTCACTTGACACACAAGTCCAGCTCCTGCCCGAGTCGCTCCAGATCGAGCTCCCGACTTACAACCCGTCCGGCACCAAAACGCTAAGCCCCGAGCTTAGTCACTAGGCCCACAGGTCCAGCTACCTGCTTGGGTCACTACCTCCATATCGACTCTCGACCTGCTACCCACCAGCTCCAAAACCTGAGCCTGAGCTTAGTCACTCAGCTCACAGGTCTAATCATACCCCAGGGTCGCTCTAGATCGACTCCCGACTTGTGACTCGCGGCCACCAAAACCTGAGCCCAGTCCCCAGGTCCAGCTCCTGCCCAGGTCGCTCCAGATTGACTCCCAACTTGCGACTTGTCGGCACCAAAACCTGAGCCCAAGCTTAGTCACTCGGCACACAGGTCCAGCTCCTGCCCAGGTCGCTCCAGATTGACTCCCAACTTGCGACTTGTCGGCACCAAAACCTGAGCCCGAGCTTAGTCACTCGGCACACAGGTCCAGCTCCTGCCCAGGTCGCTCCAGATTGACTCCCAACTTGCGACTTGTCGGCACCAAAACCTGAGCCCGAGCTTAGTCACTCGGCACACAGGTCCAGCTCCTGCCCAGGTCGCTCCAGATCTATTCTCGACCTGTGACCCGTTGGCACCAAAACCTGAGCCCGAGCTTAGTCACTCGGCACACAGGTCCAGCTCCTGCCCAGGTCGCTCCAGATCGACTCCCGACTTGTGACCCATCGGCACCAAAACCTGAGCCCGAGCTTAGTCACTCGGCACACAGGTCCAGCTCCTGCCCAGGTCGCTCCAGATGACCCGTCAGCACCAAAACCTGAGCCGAGCTTAGTCACTCGACCCACAGGTCCAACTCCTGCTCGGGTCGCTCCAAATCAACTCCCGACTCGTGACCCGTCGGCACCAAACCTATGCCCGAGCTTAGTCACTCGGCCCATAGGTCCAGCTCCTACCCGGGTTGCTCCAGATCAACTCCCGACTTGTGACCCATCGGCACCAAAACCTGAGCCCGGGCTTAGTCCATCAGCCCATTGGTCCAGCTCCTGCCCGGGTCGCTCTAGATCGACTCTTGACTTGTGACCCGTCGGTACTAAAACCTGAGCTCGAGCTTAGTCACTCGACCCATAAGTCCACTCCTACCCGGGTCGCTCCAGATCGACTCCTATCTTGCGACCCGTTGGCACCAAAACCTGAGCCCGAGCTTAGTCACTCGGCCCACAAGTCTAGCTCCTGCATGGGTTGCTCTAGATTGGTTCTCGACCTACGACCCGATGACACCAAAACCCGAGCCCAAGCTTGGTCACTCAGCCCATAGGCCAAGTCCTCTACCAAGTTGCTCCAGCTCGATCCTTGATTAGCGACTCGTCGATCCTTTGCCAAGTTGCCATACCACAACCCATGACTCATGACTCGCCAGCCCCGACTTCGAGCCATGCCAAACCAGTTATCTGACTTACGACGCATCAGTCTCGCCTCATCTAGCCCCGACCGCCCAATCAGCGGAGGCAACCCTTCTCGAGGCACGGGGCGTTGCCCCGCCAAATTGCCCCACGACAAGTCAATCCTGCTTCCCCTCGCAAGCAATCAACACAATCGCAGAATTCTGACCCAAGCATGCCTCTCGGCCCTTTAAGGACCCCATAGCACGCCTTGAAGGGGGGGGGGGAGAAGTGATAAGGCATATTTTGGGCCCAAGATACTAGCCATAGGTGCCTAGCAAGCCAATCACGTGAGTGATGACACGTGTGACTTGATACGAAATCTTTTTACTTATTATATTTTAGCATTTATCACTTAATATTGACTATTGCACATATACATGTATATATTATGATGTCCTTGGATCTGTGCAATGGGAATCGGATCATGATGAGATCATAATAATGAGACTGATTTACCTTTAAACACAGATCCTAAATAATCTTGGTCATAGGTTACTCGAGAGGGATATCGAGATAACCAAACAGACTGGTGTGCAATATACCCGTCCAAATGATGGATGCAGCTGGTTTCATAGTTGCTCGTGTGGGGACAGTAGGGATATAGTACAAGTGCTCATTAGAGAATGAGTTCACTGATTGATCCGCTTACGGAATACTGGATGGTTGATGATGCCTTATTGTCAAACAATGATTCCGTAGTCCTAGTGGTGTATCTGGTCCTTAGACTTAAGACACCAAGGATGTCCTGTATGAGTGCTCCACTCTTTGATACCAGACTTATAGGTTTGGATGTCCCAGATCTAGTACAACTGGTCATTGGGAGTGGCAGTCGACCTTACGAGGGCTATTGAGTGTCGATGGAGGATCATCCACTCTCGGCATCATAAGAGGAATATCCCATGTGTTCTTACTCAAACAAATCCTTAGCCAGGGTCATTCAGATTGAGAGAGAAAAAGTTCTATGGGAGAATCCGATTAGAGCGAGACTCGAGTAGAAACCGTATCGGTCTGACAACACCATGCCCGATATACGGTCTCGGGAATGTTAGATGGATGAGGGACTATAGGTACATGGTAACTGAGGACAGACAGGTCCAATGGATTAGATTCTCCTATATCGTTTGGGGACTACGGCGTAGTAGCCTAGTACGTCCATAGTCGATCAGTCAAGTGAATTATTATGGAGATAATAATTCACTGAGCCAGAAGGAGTTCTGATACGTATGACTCACGGCCAGCTCAATATTGGGCCTAGAGGGTCACACGCATATGGTAGGCGTTGCAATAAGTAGAGGTTCGGATATGAGATATTCGTCGGAGCCCTTATTTTATTGGATATCCAATAAGCCCCTGAATTATTGGATCCCATGGACAAGATCCAATAAGAGCCCATGAGAGATTATTGGATAAAGATCCACTAATCTAAAAGGTTTGGGTAATTGTATGTAGATCCAATACCCAATAGGGGAGGATCCATTAGGGTTTGACAAGGGACCTATATAAATATGAGGGATTCAGTGGTTTATAGGCTAGAGCTTTTACTTGCCTTTCCTATTCTCCTCCCCCTCTCTACCTCAAAGCAGACCTGGAGTTTTGAGGAGTGTCATCGCAGCCCTGTTGTGTGTCGATCACCACTAGAGAGGAGGATGCTTGATCTCCTTCACCCTCTCCTAGAGCTCTGCAAGGAAACAAGGATATACGATCTCCTTTAGTAACATAATTTATTATATACGTAGTTTGTTTCATGGATTTTTACGCACCAATCTTCGCACGACAATGAACATATTTTGGAAATTGGGGATTTTATTTTCTTGTTCTTCCGCTACGCATGTGATGTCGCCCCCAATATTTTCCAACAGTTGTATCAGAGCCAAGTTGTTCATGCGAAAGATTGGTTTTGATTGCATGTGTTATATTTTGGAGAAATTTTTACATCAAAATCATTGACGCAAAATCGAGAAAGGGCAATAATAGTTGCTGCCCTCGATCTGCGTGCATGTAACCGTAGGTAGGCAGCACAACGTCGGCGCATGCACAGGCACTACGCCTGCAGCAACTAGTCGGCAGCCTGCATGCAGTAGGCTTGCAGCCGGCGAGGCTGGCAGCCCACGGGTGCCCCACCCGCGGGCGCTACTGTGGCCCTTAGCGCACTAGGTAGGCGGTGGCACCCACGGGCGCTACCTGTGGCCTTAGCGCACGTAAGGGTAGGCGGTGACGACAAATAGGTCACAATTGCAGTTGCAGATAGCTAGCCGCTTGCAGGAAGAGCCGCCTGTGACGCGCAGGCGGTGGCACCCACGGGCGCTACCTGTGGCCTTAGCGCACGTAAGGGTAGGCGGTGACGACAAATAGGTCACAATTGCAGTTGCAGATAGCTAGCCGCTTGCAGGAAGAGCCGCCTGTGACGCGCAGGCGGTGGCACCCACGGGCGCTACCTGTGGCCTTAGCGCACGTAAGGGTAGGCGGTGACGACAAATAGGTCACAATTGCAGTTGCAGATAGCTAGCCGCTTGCAGGAAGAGCCGCCTGTGACGCGCAGGCGGTGGCACCCACGGGCGCTACCTGTGGCCTTAGCGCACGTAAGGGTAGGCGGTGACGACAAATAGGTCACAATTGCAGTTGCAGATAGCTAGCCGCTTGCAGGAAGAGCCGCCTGTGACGCGTGAACAGCGCTAGCAGCGGCGCTCGCCCGAGGGCGAGTGGCCTGCAAGGGCAGCCGCCACCTGTAGCGCCGACCGCAAGGGCAACCGCCCGTGGTGGCGCCCAACCACAAGGGAGGCCAACCACAAGGGAGGCGTCGCCCGCAGGCGAGTCAGTCGCAGGTAGGGGCAGCGCCTCGCCCCCTACCGCATAGGCCGCCGCCGGTAGGGTGGCGGTGGCGGCGACGGTGGTTGCAGCAGCAGGGGAGAAAGGGAATAGGGTTTTATATGCAAAAGATAATTTTGCCCCTCGAAATTTGAAAATTTCAATTATATCATTTTATCCAAATTATGAAAATACCCCTCAAAATTTAGAAAATTTCCTACATGTCTTTGATTTAAGAAAATATTAATTAATTAAAGTTTAACTAATTATTTTTTTATTATTTAGTAGTCCTACATGATGATAATATATATATGTGATGTATGATGTATGAATGGATGATCATGAACCGTGTGATGTGTGTACTTGTGATTATTATTATTAGGGTGTGTGAGCCTCCATTATATTTCTCGTTTATTGTTGGGCCTGGGTGCCTTTGATTAAGTTATAATCATACGAGGAGGTGTAGCGGGAGCGCGGAAGTGATAGCGAGACCCACGAGATGGACAATCGCGATGTATGGAGATGCATCGAGATGTCGACGGAATCAACGAGGACGAGATAGACGATCACAGGGCATGGAGATGCACCGTTGCACACATAGATCTTGATGTGAGTGATTAGGCCTATTGGCTCGTGCGTGATCACATTAGGATGTGGTCCATGATCATCTGGTGTGATTGCTTATATACATACTAGATATGTATATATATTTGCATGCGATATAGATATATATTAAATATGTATATGTGTGACATGTCATATTAGGAGACCAAATTATAGAAACCTCTCTCTCGACAATATTAAGTCGGTAAACGTGAGGCAATTAGATTGACCCACGAGGCTCACCTATATCGCAATTCCCGGTGTAGGTTGAGTTGGTCGAGTCCCGATTCCCGGTGTAGGTTGAGTTGGTCGAGTCCCTCGAGGCTCACCTATATCGCAATTCGCTATCTTGCTTATGACATAGAAGTGTCACCGGTGACCTGAGGACATGGTATGCTTGGTCGAGTCCCTCGAGGGTATATCATAAAATCATATTCATCTTGTAACGATGGTGTTGACTTAACCGAACATCATGGTTGGTCGAGTCCCTCGAGACCATGGTGATTTGGAAGCCGAATAGGATGAAAATCACAAGGAGTTATAATCAGCAAGAGTTGTCTACCTTTTGGGCTTAATGTGATTGGTCGAGTCCCTAGAGGTTACACTAAGATGCTGATTGGATCTTGATCCCCACTAGAAGTCTGCCGGAGACTTCCGTTTCACGTGCTGAGGGTGTCGCATGAATCGCTAGTAAAATAGTAGGAGCATATTAAGATAGAAGTCTATATCTTGATTATTTATTTCTTACAAAATTTGCATGTTATTCATTTCTGCTGCATCTTTATTTTCAGTAAATGTCGCTTTCAAATCCCTTATGTGACATACTTAATGTCAACCATCTCACTGGTCCAAATTATATGGATTGGCTTCGCAACTTGAGAATTGTTCTCAGATGGAGAAAATCGCATACGTCCTTGATACAGTGATGCCTACGCCCGAGAAAGGGGTAAGCGAGGATGAGATCACTCGCTACATAAAGTACATTGATAACTCCACTCTTGCTTAGTTCTACATGTTAGGCTCTATGACTCCTGAGTTACAGAGATAACATGAATAGATGGATGCCAGATCCATTCTCCTACATGTCTGCAAATTGTTTGAGGAATAGGTAAGGACTCAGCGATATAAGATATCCAAGAGTCTCTTCCGCGCTAGGATGACTGAGGGGACACCGGTTCAAAACCATATCCTAAAGATGATTGAGTGGATAGAGAAACTTATAGGTCTAGGAATGGTCCTAGAGGATAACTTGTGTGTGGATATTGTGCTTCAGTCCTTACTAGATTCCTTTTCACAATTCATAATGAATTTTAATATGAACAAGCTTGGGGTGACTCTCCCAGAGCTCCTCAATATGTTGAGGGAGGCAGAGAGCACTATCAAAAAGGAGAAGCCAGTTCTCTACACTAGTGAGACTAAAAAGAAAAGGAAAACAGAAAAGTCCCTTAAGAAGGGCAAGGGAAAGGGCAGACCAGGTAAAACAAAGGTTGCTAAGAAAGACTGGCAAAGGACAAAGGCCAGTACTTCCACTGTGGCAAAGATGAGCACTGAAAGAGGAACTACAAAGAGGGCGAAACAACAGTTTGGAGAAGCTTCAGGTACATTCATGATCAATCTCCAGTTGTCAGATTTTTGTGATAGTGCATTGGTATTGGATACTGGTATTGCTTATCACATATGCAATTTGTTGTAGATTCTAGCAAAGCCGAGAAGATTGGCGAGAGAAATATTATATAAAGGTTTGTTTATGCTAGACACTACTCCACATATCATGAATGTAAGTGTGTCTAAGAGGAAACGAGATGAGGTGAACAGTGCTTACCTGTGGTATTGTAGGCTAGGTCACATCCATGAGGAAAGGATTCAAAAGTTACTAAAGGATGGATATCTAGATCTATTCGACAATGAGTTATATGCAACTTGTGAGCCTTGCCTTCATAGAAAACTGACCAACTCTCCATTTGGTGGCACTAAAGAGAGAGCCACTAAGTTGTTGGAACTCATACATAGTGATGTATGTGGACCCATGTCAACTCATGTCATTGGTTATTACTTCTACTTCATTACTTTTACAGATGATTTCTTAAGGTATGGATATATGTATTTAATGAAGTATAAGTCCGAGGCCTTTTGAGAAATTCAGAGAGTATAAGAATGAAATGGAGAACTAGATTGGAAAGAGTATCAAGACTCTTTAATCAGATCGAGGAGGTGATTACTTAAGTACAGAGTTTACTCAGTTCCTCAAGGACTATGGGATATTATCCCAATGGACACCTCCTTATACACCTCAGCTTAATGGTGTGTCTGAAAGGAGAAATCATATGCTGTTAGACATGGTACGGTCCATGATGAGTTTCACTGATCTACCTATCTCATTCTGGGGATATGCCCTAGAGACCGCAGCTTACCTTTTGAATAGAGTTCCAACTAAGTCGATAGTGTCTACACCATATGAGATATGAAAAGAAAAAAGCCAAATCTTCAGGTTGTTAAGATTTGGGGCTGCCCTACCTACGTTAAAAGACACAACCCCGATAAGTTAGAATTGAGGACAGAGCGGTGTAAGTTCGTGGGATACTCCAAGTTAACTTGTGGGTATTATTATTGAATCTCAGATTTTGATGATGAAATCAATTGGTAAAATATTTGATATAATCATTTGCTAAGATATGTGTGCAGGATTAACTATGATTTCAGAAAGACATAAAGCTGGTGTTTTGTCGAAGTCAAGATCGAGATCACGTTGGAAGTTTGAGAGTTCGTCGGAACTCCGGACATTCGTCAGAACTTGCCAAGAAGATCGTCGTAAAGTCTAGGAGCTTGCCGGGAGTCCATTGGAACATTGCCGAGAGTTCGTCGGAAGTACACTAGAAGCTCACCGGAAGAGCAATTGACGCACTGGAACAAGATGAACTTTAATCATGTCTTAGTTATCGTAGTTAGAGAGTAAATTAAGTTAGGATTGGGAGGTAATCCCACTAACTTAATTAGGGGCCCAACTGGGCCCTTAGTTGGGCTGGATTGGGTCGGATTCAAGGCCCAACCAGGTTGTTGAAAAGATGGCCGACGGTGGCATCGCCTGGAAAGCAGTGGTACCACCCCTGGTCAGGCAGTGGTACCACATAGTGTCAGGTGTCAGGCGGTAGTACAGCCTAGTAATGGTGGTGGTACCGCCAGTACCCCAAAAATTTGGGATAAGACCCTTTTTGGCTCCAATTTTGAAAGCCATTGGGGCCTATAAAAACCCCACCTTTTCTGCATGAAAGGGCACGATACCTATTGGCATAATCTTGAGTTCTTGAGCCTTAAAGTGTTGTAAAAGTAAAGAATTCTTCTCTTTCATCTCTTAGCCTTGTAACCATCCAAGAAAGAGGAGTGAGACTTGTAAGGGTTGTCTCCTAAACCCGGCAAAAGGAGAAAAGCTGTAAAAGATGGTTGGCCTTCGCCTATTGAAGGAAGGCCTTTAGTGGACACCGGTGACCTCATCGGAGGAGGAATCCGAAAGTGGATGTAGGTCACATTGACCGAACCACTCTAAAACTCGGTTTGCATTTACTTTGAACAACTTTCTTTTATAACAAAATGCCTCTCCTCCTTATTATGCTTTAACTACGTCTACATACGCTTTCACGTAAACACCTTCCAAGATCGGCTTTAATCATACGAAGACTTTACGAAACTGACGCTTTTCATTTATGCAATTTACATTACTGTAAATCATCTTAGTCTTTTCTTGCACTTCCACGAAAGCTTTCAAGTTCAAATTCTAATCCTTTCTAAAATGGATTGAATCAAAACCATTCTCGTTGGAATCGGTTTTAATCGAAACAAGTTTTTTTTTTTAAATAGCGAAAGTTTTCTGCTGCACTAATTCACCCCCCCTCTTAGTGTCACTTTTGATAACAATTAGTATCAGAGCAAGGTTCACTCTCATTTGGTTTCAAATCCAAGAGAGATGATATTCACCGACAACCTAAAGGGCTATTTAATTATACGTCCGCCCATGTTTAATGGGACGGATTACATATATTGGAAGACTATAATGAGAATCTTCCTAATTTCAATAGATTTCGAACTATGGAATATTGTAGAAAATGGATTTCAAAAGTCTTCTCTTCCAATGAATGATTGGAATGAGTTGGAGAAGAAGACTTTTTCTTTAAACACAAAGGCTATGAATACCTTGTTTTGTACCTTAGATAAAAATGAGTTTAATCGTTTGTCCATTTGTGAAACGGTATTTGATATTTGGCACACACTCGAAGTGACTCATGAAGGCACTAGTAAAGTGAAGGAGTCAAAAATTAATCTCTTAGTGCATTCTTATGAGTTGTTTCGAATGAAACCGAGTGAGACAATTGGAGACATGTACACCCGATTTACGGATATCGTCAATGGTCTAAAAGGACTTGGTAAAGGTTTCTTAGATTTTGAACTCATTAACAAGATTTTAAGATCCATTTTAAAAGTTGGGATCCTAAAGTAACAACCATTCAAGAGGCCAAAGATCTAAATAATTTTTCTCTTGAAGAACTAATTGGTTCACTTATAACCTATGAAATGACATGTAAAGCTCATAAAGAGCTTGATGATACTCTTCCAAAAAATAGGAAGGATATAGCACTGAGAACACAAGAAGAACACTTGAGAGAAAACTCAAGTGATGAGGACCTTGATGAAGATTTGGCACTATTAACAAGAAAATTCAAAAAATTTATAAAAGAAGTAAATTCAAAAATGATACTAAAAATAAATTTGAACCAAAGATAGAACAAGTGATATGCTATGAATGCAAAAAGCCAGGACATTACAAGAATGAATGTCTCCAAGCATAGAGGAGGTAACCAAAGAAGAAGGCTCTCAAAGCTACATAGGACGACTCAAGTGCTTCCGAAGAAGAGGAGCTAACCAACACCGAGCAAATTGCTTATTATGCGCTAATGGCTATTGGAGATGAGGTAACAAGTTCATTAGACGCAAATTTAACTTTCGATGAGCTTTCAAGTGCATTTCATGAATTATTTGATGAATGTAGAATTTTGAGTAAAAAGTATAATTCTTTGAAAAAGGAACATGCTTCTCTTATTAGAGATTTTGATAGAGTAAAGGTTAAGCATGAAAATAGCTTAGTTCCCTACACAAAATGCCATGATTTAGAAGTACTTCAAAAGGAAAAATTGCTATTCAAAGATACTTTGAAGAAATTTGAGATTGGTAGCAAGTCCTTGAACATGATCCTTGCCAACAAGGGTCACGTTCATAGGAAAGGCGGAATCAGATTTGTGAGTAGCTCTCACCAAAATCCAACCACTTTTATTAAAGGCCCTACCTTGCATGTACCACTTCACATCAAATGCAACTTTTGTTATAAACTTGGACATGTTGCATACAGATGTCCATTCAAGAAATATAGTCTACATAAATTGATTTGGGTTCCTAAAAGAACCTCAAATGACTCAATACAACATGATAAATCGATTTTTGAGGCACCCAAGATCAAATGGGCATCTAAAAATCAATTTTTTTTTTAGAAAAATGTATCATCACAAGCTAGGAGCAAGAGATGGTACCTTGATAGTGGATGCTCAAGGCATATGACCAGAGATCCATCCTATTTCTCTAAGATCACTAGCCTAGATGAAAGATATGTCATCTGTGGAGACAACAACAATGGTAAAATTATTGGCAAAGGAACCATAGGTAACAAATCCAACATTCTTATTGAAGATGTATTGTTAGTTGATGATTTAAAGTATAATCTTTTGAGTATTAGTCAATTATGTGATAAAGGATATATCGTTAGATTTGAATCTAATGCTTGTATTCTTGAAAAACCATACAAAAACACGTCTATGATTACACTAAAATAAAATAACGTATACACTATTGACATTAATGATTTTTACAATGAAATGTATTTTTTAGTTTTAAATGACGATACTTGGTTTTGGTATAGGAGATTTGGTCATGCTAGCATAAAACTAATCTCTTAAATTTCATCTAAAAAACTTGTAAGAGGAATTCCTCATATCAAGTTCGTCAAAGATAATGTGTGTGATGCATGTCAACTAGGAAAATAAATAAAGGGTAGCTTCAAACCTAAGAACCAAATAAGCACCTCTAGACCTTTGCAATTAATCCATATGGACTTGTTCGGACCAATTTCTACATCAAGCCAAAGAGGTAGCAAATACACATTTGTCATCATGTATGATTATAGTAGATACACATGGACTTATTTTTTGGGTCACAAAAGTGAATGCTTTGGGTATTTCTCTTAAATGAAACCCTTTCTCCATCTAGCAACTTGGATGTATCTACTTCTGAATCATCCTTACCCAAGGATTGGAAGTATGTAGATGCTCATCCTAAGGAGCTAATCATAGGAGACACATCTAAAAGGGTTCAAACACATTCTTCTCTTAAAAATTTTTGTGTCAACTCCGCTTTTCTCTCCCAAATTGAACCTAAATGCATTGACGAGGCCATGAAAGATGATTCATGGATCATCGCAATACAAGATGAGTTAAATCAATTTGAGAGAAATGAGATGTGGAAGCTTATTCCTAGGCTAAATAACCATTTAGTTATTGGTACTAAATGGGTCTTTAGAAATAAGCAAGATGAATCTGGTATCATAGTTAGAAACAAGGCTAGATTAGTGGCCAAAGATTTCAACCAAGAAGAAGGTTTCGATTATGAAGAAACATTCGCTTCTGTGACTCGATTAGAAGTTATAAGGATGCTCCTTGCCTATGCTAATAGTAATAATTTTAAGTTGTTTCAAATGGATGTTAAAAATATATTTCTTAATGGCTTTATTTCCGAAGAAGTTTATGTTGAACAACCTCCCAGATTTAAGAATGATAATCTCCCTAATCATATATTTAAATTGACTAAAGCTCTCTATGGATTGAAATAAGCCCCAAGGGCTTGGTATGAGAGACTTAGCTCATTTCTTATCGAAAATAATTTCTCTAAAGGCATGGTCAATACTAGATTGTTTATCAAAAATTTTAAAAATATTTTTTTTATTATTTAAATTTATGTTGATGATATTATTTTCGGTTCTACGAATGAATCTCTATGTGAGTCATTTGCTAAAAGTATGAGTCTTGAATTTGAAATGAGTTTGATGGGAGAATTAACTTTCTTTTTGGGCTTACAAATCAAACAACTAAGTAATGGTATATTTCTTAGTCAAACAAAATATGCTTTAAATTTGCTAAAAAAGGTTTAATATGGATAGCTCAAAGGCTATCAACACTCCTATGAGCACCTCCATTAAGTTAGAAATTGATAAAAGTGAAGAAAGCTTTGATCAAAAAGCTTATAGGGGTATGATAGGAAGTCTACTATACCTCACCGCAACTAGACCGGATATAATGTTTAGTGTAGGTCTTTGTGCTATGCTTCAATCTAATCTTAAGATATCTCATCTTAAAGTAGTTAAGAGAATTCTTAGATATCTTAAAGGTACCACTAATCTAGGATTATGGTATCCAGAATCTAAGAATTTTGAATTAATTGCATATATATTAGATAGAAAAAGCACATATGGAATATGTCAATTCTTAAGACACGCACTTGTTTCTTGGTCTTCTAAGAAACAAAACTCGGTTGCACTATCTACAACCGAAGCTGAGTACATTGCAGTAAGTGTATGTTGTGCACAAGTTGTATGGATGAAAATACTTTAGAAGATTATAACGTTCATCTTAAAAATATTTCCATAAAATGTGATAACACAAGTGTAATATGTTTAACAAAAAATCCTATGCAACACTCTAGAACAAAACATATTGACATTAGGCATCACTTTATACGAGATCATATCAATAATAATGATGTAATCTTAGAGTTTATTGATACAAAACATCAATTAGCCGATATCTTTAAAAAACACTTAAATGAAGAACAATTTGATTTCATTAAAAGGGAATTGGGAATGCTAAATTGTCAAAATGTATGAATTTCAGTTTTTAGACTTTCTCGATTACAAGGTTGCTCACTTGAATCATGAAACTTATAGTATGTATTTTTTATGTGTTTTGATACGATGAATTGATATAAATCATGAACTTATAATATGTATTTTACAAGTTTTGACGAGTTGATATGAATCATATTTACGAGTTCTATATGAGGTTTAGATATGAATCATTATGTGAATGAGTAAATTTTGTGAGCAGTGCTCACTACCTGTAGGAGGTGGCACCACCCCAGTTGGCGGTAGCACCATCCAGTTGGAACTTGTTGTAGGTGGTAGCACCGCTCAGCTAGCGGTAGCACCGCCAGCAATCAAGCGTTACAGGTGCTGGGAAATCTTGGGGGCGACATCACATGCGCAGCGGAAGATCAAGAAAAACAAAATCCCCAATTTTCCAAAAGGATGTTCATCGTCGTGCGAAAATTGGTGTGCATAAATCCGCGAAACAAACTGCGTATAAGATAAATTGTGTTACCTAGAGAGATCGTACATTCCTGTTTCCTTGCAGATCTCTAGGAGAGGATGAAGGAGGTCAAGCATCCTCCTCTCTAGTGGTGATCCACACAACAGAACTGCGATGACGCTCCTCAAAAACTCCAAGCCTACTCTGAGGTGGAGAGGGGGAGAAGAATAGGAGAGGCAAGCAAAGGCTCTAGTCTATGAGGCTCTGAATCCCTCCCATTTATAGAGGCCCCCTGTCAAACCCTAATGGATCCTCCCCTAATGGGTATTGGATCTGCATCCAATTATCCAAGCCTTTTAGATTAGTAGATCAATATCCAATAATCTCCCATGGGCTTTTATTGGATCTCGTCCATATGATCCAATAATTCAAGGGTTTATTGGATATCCAATAAGATAGGGGCTCCGGCGGATATCTCATATCCGAACCTCTACTCATCGCAACGCCTACCATATGTGTGTGATCCTCTAGGCCCAATATCGAGCTGACCGTGAGTCATAGCTGTCAGAACTCCTTCGGGCTCAGTGAATTATTATCTCTATAATAATTCACTCGATTTATCGACTACGGACGTACTAGGCCACTACGCCGTAGTCCCCAGGCGATACAGGGGAATCCAATCCATTGGACCTGTCTGTCCTCAGTTACCGTGTACCTATAGTCTTTCATCCATCTAATATCCCAAAGACCATATATCGGGCATGGTGCTGTCAGACCCATACGATTTCTACTCGAGTCTCGCTCTAATCGGATTCTCCGGGAGAACTCTTTCTCTCTCAACCCAAATGACCCTGGCTAGGGATTTGTCTGAGTAAGAACACATGAGATATTCCTCTCATGACGCCGAGAGTGAATGATCCTCTATCGACACTCAATAGCCCTCGTAAGGTCGACTGCCACTCCCAATGACTAGTTGTACTAGATCTGGGACAGCCAAACCTATACGTATGGTATCAAAGAGTGGAGCACTCATAAAGGACATCCTTGGTATCTCAAGTCTAAGGACCAAAAACACCACTAGGACTGTGGAATCGCTGTCTGATAATAAGGCATCATCAACCATCCAGTATTCCGTAAGCGGATCAATTAGTGAACTCATTCTCCAATGAGCACATGTACTGTATCCCTAGTGTCCCCACACGAGCAGCTATGAGACCAACTGCATCCATCATATGGACGGGTATACAGCACACCAGTCTGTCCGGTTATCACAATGTCCCTCTCGAGTAACCTATGACCGGGATTATTTAGGATCTGTGTTTAAAGGTGAATCGGTCTCATTATCGTGATCTCATCACGATCCGATTCCCATTGCACAGATCCAAGGACATCACAATATATACATGCATATATGTAACAGATAATATATAAAGTGATAAATGCCAAAATATAATAAGCAAAAATGATTCTGTGTCAAGTCACACATGCCATCACACACATGCCATCACTCACGGTTCCGTCGACATCTCGATGCATCTCCATGCATCGCGATCGTTCATCTCGTGGGTCCTACTATCGCATCCACACTCCCGCTACGCCTCCTCATGTGATTACAACTTAATCATAGGCATGCAGGCCCGATAATAAACGAGAAATATAATGAAAGCTCGCAGGCCCCAATAATAATAATCACAAGTACACACATCACATGGTCCATGATCATCCGTCCACACATCATACATCACATGTATAAATCATTATCATGTAGGACTACTAGATAATAATGAAAATAATAATCAACTAAACCTTTTAATTAATATTTTTTTAAATCAGGGACATGTAGGGAATTTTCTGAATTTTGAAGGGGTATTTTCATAGTTTGGTCAATGGACAGAAATTGAAATTTCGGAAATTCACAAGGGTAAAACTATCTTTTTGTCAAAAAGAAAACCTTAACCCCTTCTCTCCCTTTCTACTACTGCCGTCGCCGCCACCCTGCTGGCGGTGGCCTGTGCAGCGGAGGGCAGGACGCTGCCCTCGCCTGCGAGCGGTGTGCCTGCGAGTGGCGCCCCCGCTGGCGGGCGCCCCAGTGGGCAGCGTTATCCACCGCAGCGCCCGCAGGTGCCTCTACCATGCGGCGCCTCTACCCGCGGGCGGAGACGCACCAGCAGGCCAGCACTGCCCACTAGGGCTTGTTGCCGCCGCTGCTGGCGGCTTGCGCGTGGGCCCAGCGTCGGTTGGCGCTGCTTGCGCCCATAGGTCCAGCACCCGCAGGCATCGTCCTTGCATGCGAGCGCAGTGCCCGCGCGCAAGTGGTCGCCGTGCCTGCGGCCCTGCTTGCCGGCACCGCCGTAGGCTGCGCCCGCGGGTGGGGCACCCGCGGGCTGCTAGCCCCGCCGGCCGCAAGCCTGCTACATGCAGGCCGCCGTCCGGCTGCTGCAGGCGCAGCGCCTGCACATGCGCCGGTGCTGTGTTGCCTGCGGTTACATACACAAAGATCGAGGGCAGCAATAGTTGTTGCCCTTTCTCGCTTTTGCGTCAACGATTTTGACATCAAAATTCTTCCTAAACACAACACACGCAGTTCAAAAACCAATCATTCGCACGAACAACCTGGCTCTGATACCACTATTGGGAAATCTTGGGGGTGACATCACATGCGCAGCGGAAGATCAAGAAAAATAAAATCCCCAATTTCCCAAAAGGATGTCATTGTCGTGCGAAGATTGGTGCGCATAAATTTGCAAAACAAATTGCATATAAGATAAATTATGTTACCTAGGGAGATCGTATATTCCTGTTTCCTTGCAGATCTCTAGGAGAGGATGAAGGAGGTCAAGCGTCCTCCTATCTAGCGGTGATTCACACGGCAGGGCTGCGACGATGCTCCTCAAAAACTCCAGGCTTACTCTGAGGTGGAGAGGGGGAGAAGAATAGGTGGAGAGGGGGAGAAGAATAGGAGAGGCAAGCAAAGGCTCTAGCCTATGAGACTCTGAATCCCTCCTATTTATAGAGGCCCCCCTATCAAACCCTAATGGATTCTCCCCTAATGGGTATTGGTTCTGCATCCAATTATCCAAGCCTTTTAGATTAGTGGATCAATATCCAATAATCTCTTATGGGCTTTTATTGGATCTCATCCATGGGATCCAATAATTCAGGGGCTTATTGGATATCCAATAAGATAGAGGCTCCGGCGGATATCTCATATCCGAACCTCCACTCATCGCAACGCCTACCATATGTGTGTGACCCTCTAGGCCCAATATCGAGCTGGCCGTAAGTCATAGTTATCAGAACTCCTTCTGGCTTAGTGAATTATTATCTCTATAATAATTCACTCGACTCATTGACTACGGACGTACTAGGCCACTACGCCGTAGTCCCCAAACGATATAGGGGAATCCAATCCATTGGACCTGTCTATCCTCAGTTACCGTGTACCTATAGTCTCTCATCCATCTAATATCCCAAAGACCGTATATTGGGTATGGTGCTGTCAGACCCATACGATTTCTACTCAAGTCTCGCTCTAATCAGATTCTTTGAGAGAACTCTTTCTCTCTCAATCCGAATGACCCTGGCTAGGGATTTGTCGAAGCAAGAACACTTGGGATATTCCTCTCATGACACCGAGAGTGAATGATCCTCTATCGACACTCAATAGCCCTCGTAAGGTCGACTGCCACTCCCAATTACCAGCTGTACTAGATCTGGGACAGCCAAATCTATAAGTCTGGTATCAAAGAGTGGAGCACCTCCATACAGGACATCCTTAGTGTCTCAAGTCTAAGGACCAGATACACCACTAGGACTACGAAATCGCTATTGACAATAGGTATCATCAACCATCCAGTATTCCGTAAGCGGATCAATCAGTGAACTCATTCTCCAATGAGCACCTGTACTGTATCCCTAGTGTCTCACACGAGCAGCTATGAGACCAACTGCATCCATCATATGGACGGTATACAGCACAACAGTCTGTCCGGTTATCACGATGTCCCTCTCGAGTAACCTATGACCGGGATTATTTAGGATCTATGTTTAAAGGTGAATCGGTCTCATTATCGTGATCTCATCACAATCCGATTCCCATTGCACAGATCAAGGACATCACAATATATACATGCATATATGTAATAGACCAATATAAAGTGATAAAGTGCTGGGCACCTATGACTAGCAGCAGGCGGTAGCACTGCCTAGCCAGCGGTGCCATCGCCCGCAACCTGCCCCCTTTATAAAATCAAGTTAGGGCCGGCGGTAGAACTGACCCCAACTCATTCTCCAATGAGCACCTGTACTGTATCCCTAGTGTCCTCACACGAGCAGCTATGAGACCAACTGCATCCATCATATGGACGGGTATACAGCACACCAGTCTGTCCGGTTATCACGATGTCCCTCTCGAGTAACCTATGACCGGGATTATTTAGGATCTATGTTTAAAGGTGAATCGGTCTCATTATCGTGATCTCATCACAATCCGATTCCCATTGCACAGATCCAAGGACATCACAATATATACATGCATATATGTAATAGACAATATATAAAGTGATAAATGCCAAAATATAATAAGCAAAAAAGATTCTGTGTCAAGTCACACGTGCCATCACTCACGTGATTGGCTTGCTGGGCACCTATGACTAGCAGCAGGCGGTAGCACTGCCTAGCCAGCGGTGCCATCGCCCGCAACCTGCCCCCTTTATAAAATCAAGTTAGGGCCGGCGGTAGAACTGACCCCAACTCATTCTCCAATGAGCACCTGTACTGTATCCCTAGTGTCCTCACACGAGCAGCTATGAGACCAACTGCATCCATCATATGGACGGGTATACAGCACACCAGTCTGTCCGGTTATCACGATGTCCCTCTCGAGTAACCTATGACCGGGATTATTTAGGATCTATGTTTAAAGGTGAATCGGTCTCATTATCGTGATCTCATCACAATCCGATTCCCATTGCACAGATCCAAGGACATCACAATATATACATGCATATATGTAATAGACAATATATAAAGTGATAAATGCCAAAATATAATAAGCAAAAAAGATTCTGTGTCAAGTCACACGTGCCATCACTCACGTGATTGGCTTGCTGGGCACCTATGACTAGCAGCAGGCGGTAGCACTGCCTAGCCAGCGGTGCCATCGCCCGCAACCTGCCCCCTTTATAAAATCAAGTTAGGGCCGGCGGTAGAACTGACCCCAACTCATTCTCCACTCCCCTAAACGGCTCTAAACCCCCCTTTGAACACCACTCTCTCCCTCTAGCTGCCCAAAAATCCCTATTTTCTATTAGATCAAGGATCAATCTCCTACATCCTCTTGAAGATCACAACTAAGGTATTCTCTAAATAGCATTGATTTCTCTTATGCATTATCTACTCTTGCTCATTATCTATCTTCATAATAGCAATCTTCATGGGTTTTAGAAGATCCTCTAGGGACAAAAGGAAGAGGAGATTAGAAGAAAATTATGACTCCCTACTCTTCGATTCTAATCAACATGCCCTAAAATTTTCATCTATAGAGTTTAGGCATATTCATAAAAGGAAATATGTTAATTTAGAGGAATTAAGTGATTTAAAACTCATTCAATGGTTTGCTAATCTAGATATTATCTCAATCCTTCAAATTAGTGAACTCATCTACCATAGGCTTATTAGACTATTTTACAACAATCTACATGTAGATGAAAATGAAAGGGTATCAACCTATCTTTTAGGACATCATATACCTATTACAGATTAGTTGATTTGTAACCTCATAGGAATTACGGTGAAGGAAAGTGGTTGTAATTTTAGAGGACAATGGGATGAAGAACTAGTTGGAACCACTTATGTTGATGCCTTAGGAACTATTTTTGATAATCCTAACTTATCTATTATTCCAAAACGTTACGAACATTTACTACCATTTAGTACTAAAATGTTTCATCATATTTTGATAAGTATCATTCTCCCTAAACAATATCATCATGATGAGATAAGTCAAATAGAATTAGGTACCATGTATTGGATTATGAAAGGACACAACAACTGTTTTGGTTACCTAATCCAACAAAATATGATTGAAATATCAAAAAAGGAAATAATGCTTCAATATGGTAGCTAATAACTAGATTAATTCATGCTTATGACATAGCTATCCCACCTGACAAAGAGGTTATGAAACTAGATAGATTTAGTGTCATAAATAAAAACCTACTTCGACGGTTGAGGTGTATGTTTGGAAATGGGATATGGATTAGACTGCCTAGAAGAACTGATCTCCCGCCACCCGAACCAGAACCGGAAACACCAATCTTTATGTGTAATCAATCTCCTCCACCTAGTCTCTTTGAGGCAACACCTCCAAAAGAGCATCCACCTCCCTCATCTATTCGATATTGGGACTTATATGGATCAATTTGAACAATGTCAAGATCGACTTGAATAACGCCAAGATCATATTTGAACTAAGTTGCAGTAGATTCATCAGCAACTAAATGCCTTGTTTAGACACTATAACTTTTCACCACCTGAATGACTTTTGCGTATGACTTTTTGCTGATGACAAAGGGGGAGAAGGATGAAAATCTCTCTTGCGTACTTTGATGTTGTAATCTTGTGCCTATCTTGATGTTATATTCTTGTGTTTACATTAGTGTTGTAATCTTATGATTTGCATAAAGTTATGATACTAAGCATTACTAATGTGATCTCTTTAAATATGGTACTTTTATGATGTTGAAATTTTTTTTACACTATAATGCAGCAATATGTGCTTAATTCAAATTGTATATCAAAATTTTAATATTATCAACCTTTGGATGTAGTAAGCATTAATGATAATATTTCATGCAAATAATGATGAAAAGCTATGACAAAATATTTTATTATGCATGAAGTGATTGTGTATTTGATATCTTGATAACTTGATGATACACAAATTTCGATCAAAGCTTGAATTCATGGTTGTGAATTCAAGTTTATGTTTTCTCAAAATACGGCATGTAGATAGGGGGAGTTATGATTAACACGTTCACCAATTAGTTGTCATCATAAAAAAAGGGGAGATTGTTGAATCTTAGATTTTGATGATGAAATCAATTGGTAAAATATTTGATATAATCCTTTGCTGAGATATGTGTGCAGGATTAACCACGATTTCAGAAAGATGTAAAAGCAGGTGTTGTGCTGGAGTCAAAATCGAGATCATGTTGGGAGTTCGAGAGTTCATGGAAACTCGCCAAGAAGATCGTCGTAAAGTCCAAGAGCTTGTCGGGAGTCCACCGAAACATTGTCGAGAGTTCGTCAAATTTTCGTCGGAAGTACGTCGGAAGCTTACCGAAAGAGCAATTGACACACCGAAACAAGATGCACTGTAATCATGTCTTAGTTATCATAGTTAAAGAGTAAATTAAGTTAGAATTGGGAGGTAATCCTACTAACTTAATTAGGGGGTCAAGTAGGCCCTTAGTTGGGCTGGTTTGAGTCAGATTCAAGGCCCAACCAAGTTGCTGAAAAGATGGCTTGCGGTGGCACCGCCAGGGCCAATGGTAGCATCGCTTGGAAAGTAGTGCCCCAGGATATCTGGGCAGTGGTACCGTCGATAGTTATTGCTGCCAGTGGTAGTACCGCCCCTGGTCAAGCGATGGTACCGTCAGAGCTCGGTCTCTGAGCTCTATCAAGCAATGGTACCGCCCAGTGTCAGATGTCATGCGGTAGTATCACCCAATAATGGCGATGGTACCACTAGTACCCCGGAAATCTGAGATGAGACCCTTTTTGGCTCCATTTTTGAAAGTCATTGGGGCCTATAAAAACTCCACCCTTTCTGCATGAAAGGGCACGAAACCTATTGGCATAATCTTGAGTTCTTGAGCCTTAAAGTGTTGTAAAAGTAAAGAATTCTCTTCCTTCATCTCTTAGCCTTGTAACCATCCAAGAAAGAGGAGTAAGACTTATAAGGGTTATCTCCTAAACCCAGCAAAAGGAGAAAAGCTATAAAAGGTAGTTGGCCTTCGCCTATTGAAGGAAGGCCTTTAGTGGACGCTAGTGACCTCGTCGGAGGGTGAATCTGAAAGTGGATGTAGGTCACATTGATTGAACCACTCTAAAACTCGGTTTGCATTTACTTTGAGCAACTTTCTTTTATAGCAAACTGCCTCTCCTCCTTACTGTGCTTTAACTATATCTACATATGCTTTCACGTAAACATCTTCCGAGATCAGCTTTAATCGTACGAAGACTTTACGAAACCGATGCTTTTCATTTATGCAATTTACATTACTACAAATCACCTTAGTCTCCTCTTGCACTTTCATGAAAGCTTTTAAGTTTAAATTCTAATTCTTTCTGAAACAGATTGAATCAAAATAATTCTCGTTGGAATCGGTTTTAATCGAAATAAGTTTTTTTTTTAAATAGCGAAAGTTTTCAGTTGCACTAATTAACCCCCCCCTCTTAATGCCGCTCTTGATCCTAACAATTATTTATATCATCTCGAGGACCAAAAGGTCTTTGTAGCTAAGAGAGCGGTGTTTTTTGAGAAGGAACACATTCTTAGCGGAGACAGTGGGAGCATGATAAAGTTGAGTGAGGTTGGAGAACCTAACTCAAGTACCACTCTACAGCCCGAGTTTGTTCAAGTACCTAATACACAAGTTCCAACTTTATACAGGTCCGACAGAGTATATCATCCTCTTGAGAGATATGTGAGACATATTAGAGGAGAGGACGTTGAGGATATTGATCCTCAGACCTACGAGGAGGCTAATATAAGTATAGACTCTGGAAAATGACAAGAAGCCATGAATTCTGAGATGGATTCTATGTACTACAACAATATTTGGAACCTAGTTGATACGCCCGATGGTATTGTACCCATCGGTTGCAAGTGGATCTTTAAGAAAATGATCGGAGTAGATGGAAAGGTAAAGGCCTATAAAGCAAGATTAGTGGCTAAAGGGTATCGTCAAAGGCAAGGTGTTGACTATGACGAAACCTTCTCACCCATAGCAATGCTAAAATCTATCCGAATTCTATTGGCTATTGCAGCACACTACGATTATGAGATCTGGTAGATGGATGTGAAAACTACATTCCTCAATGGGAACCTCGACGAGGAGGTATATATGATACAACCCGAGAGATTCGTGTCCAAGGACTGCCCATGTAAGGTGTCCAGGTTGCTTAGATCCATTTATGAACTAAAGCAAGCTTTTCGAAGTTGGAACATAAGATTTAATGAGGCAATCAGATCTTATGACTTCGTTAAGAACGAAGATGAGCCTTGTGTGTACAGGAAGGTAAGTGAGAGCGCTGTCACCTTTTTGGTTTTATATGTGGATGACATCTTGATCATTGGGAATTATGTACGAATGCTATCTATAGTAAAGGCTTGGATATCTAGACACTTCTACATGAATGACTTAGGGGAAGCATCCTATATCTTGTGGATTCGGATCTATAAAGATAAATCCAAGATGATGCTTGGCTTGTCCTAGTCTAGGTACATAGAAACCATTATAAAAAATGTTTGGCATAAAAAATTCTAAGACAGTCTCATACCGATGGACATGGGATATCGCTTTCTAGGAGTATGTCCCTAAAGACTCTTGAAGAAAGGGCGAACATGGATATGATACCATATGCCTCAACGATAGGGTCTATCATGTATGTCATGCTATGTACTAGGCTTGATATAGCGCATGCTCTGAGTGTCACGAGCAAGTAACAGGCGGATCCAAGCTTGGAGCACTAGAAAGCAGTAAAGTGTATCCTTAAGTACTTAAGAAGGACTAAGGATCTTTTACTAGCATATAGAGGTAGTAGCCTCAATATTGAAGGCTACACGGACTCAAGTTTTCAGTCTATTGATGATAGCAAGTCGAATTCGGGGTATGTGTATACCTTGAATGGAGAAGCAATGTGCTGGAAGAGTTCCAAGCAAAATACTACTACTGACTTGACCACAAATGCGAAGTATATTGCAGCAGTAGATGCAGCAAAGGAGAGAGTCTGGATGAAGAAGTTCATTATAGATCTAGGAATTGAGTCAACTAGCGAGGAGCTGATTCCTTATATTATGACAACTACTGGGCGATTACTCAAATAAGAGAACTTGGGTTTCATCAAAAGTGTCCTGAAGAGGTTCTAGCTTATTAGAGAGATCATGACCCGAGGAGATGTAGTAGTGGAAAGAGTTCTATCCGAAGATAACATTGTAGATCCATTGACAAAGCCGTTGTCTCAAATTGTCTTTGAGCGTCATAAGGGTCTGATGGGGATTAGACACATAGGTGATTGGTTTTAGGTCACGTGAGAAATTGCTAGTCATAGATGCCCAACAAGCTAATCACGTGAGTGATAGCACGTGTGACTTGACACGGAATCTTTTTGTTATTATATTTTGGCATTTATCACTTAATATTGACTATTGCACATATGCATGTATATATTATGATGTCCTTGGATCTGTGCAATGGGAATCAGATCATGATGAGATCACGATAATGAGACTGATTCACCTTTAAACACATCATAAATCATCCCGGTCATAGGTTACTCGAGAGGGACATTGAGATAACTGGACAGACTAGTGTGCTATATACCCATCCATATGATGGATGCACCTAGTCTCATAGCTGCTCATGTGGGGACACTAGGGATATAGTACGTGTACTTATTGGAGAATGAGTTCACTGATTGATCCACTTACGGAATACTGGATGGTTGATGATGCCTTATTGTCAAACAACGATTCCATAGTCCTAGTGGTGTATTTGGTCCTTAGACTTGAGATACCAAGGATGTTTTGTATGAGTGCTCCACTCTTTGATACCAGACTTATAGGTTTGGATGTCTCAGATCTAGTACAACTGGTCATTGGGAGTGGAAGTCGACCTTACAAGGGCTATTGAGTGTCAATAGAGGATCATCCACTCTCGACGTCATGAGAGAAATATCTCATGTGTTCTTGCTCAAATAAATCCCTAACTAGGGTCATTCGGATTGAGAGAAAAAGAGTTCTCCGGGAGAATCCGATTAGAGCGAGACTCGAGTAGAAACCGTATGGGTCTGACAACACCATGCCCGATATATGGTCTCTAGGATATTAGATGGATGAGGGACTATAGGTACACGGTAACTGAGGACAGATAGGTCCAATGGATTGGATTCCCTTATATCGTCTAGGGACTACGGCGTAGTGGCCTAGTACGTCCGTAGTTGATGAGTCAAGTGAATTATTATGGATATAATAATTCACTAAGCCAGAAGGAGTTCTGACAGGTATGACTCACGGCTAGCTCGATATTGGACTTAGAAGGTCACACACATATGGTAGGCGTTGCGATGAGTAGAGGTTTGGATATAAGATATCCGCCGGATCCCCTATCTTATTGGATATCCAATAAGCCCCTGAATTATTGGATCTCATGGACGAGATCCAATAAGAGCCCATGAGAGATTATTGGATAGAGATCCACTAATCTAAAAGGCTTGGGTAATTGGATGCAGATCCAATACCCAATAAGGGAGGATCCATTAGGGTTTGACAGTGGACTTCTATAAATAGGAGGGATTCAGTAGTTCATAGGCTAGAGTCTTTGCTTACCTCTTCTATTCTCCTCCCCCTCCCTACCTCAGAGCAAGCCTGAAGTTTTGAGGAGTGTCGTCGCAGCCCTGTTGTGTGGATCACCACTAGAGAGGAGGATGTTTAACCTCCTGCACCCTCTCCTAGATATCTGCAAGGAAATAGGGATATACAATCTCTCTAGGTAACACAATCTATTCTATACACAGTTTGTTTCACAGATTTTTGTGCACCAATCTTCGCACGATGACGAACATCTTTTTGGAAAATTGGGGATTTTGTTTTCTTGTTATTTTGTTGCACATGTGATGTCAGCCCCAAGATTTCCCAACACAAGATACGTTACAACCGATGTCACACGCCAAGTCAAAATTTATACCAAGGCGTTGTTCGACTCGCGTACCAAGGCATTGTCCGACACACGCCAAGTCAGAATCTATACCAAGGCATTGTTCGACCCGCATACTAAGGCGCTGCTCGACACACGCCAAGTCAGAATCCGTACCAAGGTGTTGTTCGACTCGCGTACTAAGTCGCTGCTCGACACATACCAAGTCAGAATTCGTACTAAGGCGTTGTTCGACCCGCTTACCACCACGCCAAACCCATGTACAATCGACCCTCGTACAATGGTATAAAAGCCCTTGGCCGGCTTTCGGCTAAAGGGGAAAACAAAAACAAACCCACCACTGACTTACTCGTCGGAGGGGCTAAAGTCGAGATTCACCCGACGAAGGCCATTTTTATAGCCACCCTCGAGCCGTGAGCATCTCAATCCAGGAGTTACTATCCGGCGTACGTGGGCAAGCTACCAACCGGCTCGGAGACCGACAAGTGCTAATCAGCATCCTTTTCCGAGGTCCCGACCACCTCGGCATCCAGATCAATCGACAGAAGGCTCCTGACATCGACCCATGGACCAAGCCGTGCTGACTCATTAGCCATGACAAATTTGTTCACCAACACCCAGTATTATTTTATTCTCTTGAGACAAAACAAAACAACTTGAGAAGATTATTCAAACATATTTATAGTAGTATAGATCAGACGATTAGATTAAAAAATTGAGAATCGGATCATTGATCATTCAATTGAATAATTAAAATGTTTGCACCATCAGTTCTTCATTTGTTATCAAAGACATTGGAGATATCTTGAGAATCTTTTATATTGTATTATAAGAAAAAATAAAGAACTATTGTATTCATCCCCTAAGCTTCTTGCTCTCTTATCACTACCTCTTTTTAACTATAATATTTTTATATTTTTTATGTTTATTTAATTTTTATATTATGAAATCTTTTATTGATGTTATGGTCTAACTAATTGATCTAATGACTCGAGACCTGAACACGTTGATATCCGATCTGATTTTGATAACTGTGCATTAGTAGACCATGCACGTATGATATTTGTAGAATATGATATGTTTTAGTCCTATTTTAGGTTCTTATCAGCAATAAAAATGGCATCGTAGCGAGCTGGCTTTGTTGTATTTTGTGAGCATAGATACACATCAGTACGAGAAGAACGGCTCATCGCGGATTAGGTTTTGAATCTTGACCGTCAAATGATAATACAACAACCCACATTTGTTTGAAGATCTCCATACGTTTATATGATCTTGAAACATTAGAACTTGGTCTCCTGCATGCCCTTTTGTTTTTTTCTTTTGGCTCATGGAAAGCATAAGAAGATGATAACTATGGTTTCTATATAGCTATGATCTAAACATGTGTTGTGTTGTTAGTGGCTAGGAAAAAGTATCGTTAATATTTTAGACAGCCCCTCAAATACTCAAGCTAATAATCCGATATATATGAATGTGAACGTTAATAGTTCAAGGAAATCCCTTCTTTTTATGTCAGAGGCAAGTTTTTATATTTTATTATAAATGATAAAGTTTATTATTATCTTTCTCATCATAAATAATAAAAATAAAGTTTATGATTGTCTTTAATATCATTTAAAGAATTGTTTATTTTCTTTTTCCTCTTTGGGTGTTATAATGGTGATGTGTCGGATGATAATGCATCTCCTATCACTAGTATTGTTGACTTGTAAAATAGCTGAACATAATCCAATTTGGATTGGATAGACCTCAAATTTTGAGTCAGTTTGGAAGTTTGCCGTACAAATAACCAATGACGTTTATATTGATTCCATAAGCCAAAACAGTACGAGGGTTGGAATTTTTTTTATAAAAAAAATAATTTTTTAATTAAATTGAGTAGTTGTAATAACTACCGCCATCCAAGGACATATTTTTGGAGCGCTTCTAAAGCTATGTAAAATAGAGTTCCAAGTAACTTTAATGGGTATTAATAAAGTATTTCTCTTCTATTATTTTATTCCTTGATTTCATTGTTTAATTTAGTTTTACTTCTTATTTCGCTGAGAGAAGTTAAATCAAATCACCAGGACACCATCATATTAATCTCGATGTAGAAATCTTAATTAAACTTGCACCTAAGGATATAATTTCATCTTAAAATAATAGTGATTTCATCGTACGGATATGGTTTCTCTTTGCATGTATAGTTCTTTCTAACTTTTTATTTTTAAACTTTACTATTTAAATATTTATAACTTTTCTCAATTAAAATCTGTATACCTTTCTTTTTATTTTTTTACCCCAACAGAGAAGAGATATCCCACAATTCTAATCGTACATGTAGTTATATAACTTAAGTAGTTAATTAAAGCGATCACACAAGTCTCTTAACAATCATATCCACGTTTTAGAAATGTCATTTTTGTAAATCTTGCATGAATTCTTGTTTCAGTTTGATGCATTAATTTCTGAAGCTCTTTTTGAAACAACTGCCTCAAAAGGCAGGAAAACATAAAAATAATCCAAAGATATGTTTATGCTTTGGACAACAATAACAATAATAATAAGACCGCAACATTCCAACTATTTGAGGTGAAAAATATGATTTTTTTTTTTTTGTCAATCATTGGACTATGTAAAAATCCACAGGTTTAGATAAATTAAGAATATTTCAATCTTTATTTTAATTTCTTATAGAATTTATAATTTTTTTCTTCATCTCTGGGACTACTAATAGTTTCGTATCTTCTAATTATGACATCGATAGATCCCTCTAGCATATGTTAGTTAATATCATCTTAAATGATTGTTCCTCTTTGTTTTTTATCTATTACTATTCAGTATGAAATTATTTATTTTCTTTAACTCTAAATGTTTTTATAAGATGAAACGTTATGCTGCGAAGGTTTTTGTTGAGTATCAACACTTTTGTAAGCATGTCATCACGGAGATATGATGTCTCTTCCATGATAAAGCAATAAAATATTAGAAAGGGATCAAACTAAAATTATGTTATTGAAAAGAATGGTGAATCAGACCCTATTTTATCCCTGTCAATGGATGAAGTCCAATGATTATGTCCACTAAATCGTTTGTGAAGATAATGAAAATAATAAAAATAGGGTAAAGCTCAAGCTAAGAATAAAATCACAACCTATGCCATCTCCCAGCTTGGCTCGAGTGGGTTCGATATGCGCCCCGGTGTGTGAATAAGCTTTGTTTAGGACTTGAGGATGGGGAATACTTGTAAGGGAAGGAAAGAAGGCATTCCTCTCTTACTTGTGGAACTCAAAGCAAAGGCAAAGTGATTCATGTTGAGAAGCAGAGGACGAGAAATTTGAAGTTTCCATCTCTATTCTATTTTTGACAATCCCGGTGAAGCTCTAAATTTCATATATTCATCAAAATTAGACTATATGAAAGAAAAAGGAGTATTAGTTGATGATAATTTTATGCACCCAATCAGGTGCATATCATTTCTAAAAAAACATAGTGAAATAGGTCTGAAACTATTTTAAATTATTTTCTTTGGCTCAAACCTATCATCGCACGCACCATTATACCTATGATTTCGTATCTTGGGAACTCGTTAATGATCATAATTAATAAGTATTTTGTTTATTCATTTGTGTTTTTAAAAAAAAGATTGAAGTAGTCCCAAGATCATGAATTAGAATTAAGACGACGAACCAACTTGGTTCCTTCCTATCTTGAACCAACTTGATTTAGTTTATATATGTGTGTGTGATTGGAACAGTTCATAAGGTGATGTGGTCTATTATTATATTAGTTAAAAGTATTTTTGAATAGGATTTCAACATGATCCAATGTAAACTAGTGGCTTAATTTTCATTTATATTTAAATAGGATGCAAAATCTTAAAATTTCAGAAGAGTTGAATGATCAGAATCCAACCCCAAACTCCTGAACACGGATTCTGATTTCTGTGTGCAGTAAGGTTATCCACATTAACATGTATGAATCTGGTGACCTATCTGAATTAGATCCAAAATATCAGGCAAGGATCATTCCAGATTCAGGTTCGAAATTGTCCCCAATGCTATTTCTAGTTCTTGTCAATTCATTTTCTCACTGGTCCAAACGATCTCCCAGTCAGCCGACAATTAATGAATCAATGTGCAAATATGTAGAGGTTCTCAGGACCACAATAAACAAGCCACACTTATGCAAAATCCTAATAATCTCGAATCAAATGCATATATGAATAGAAATCCCTGCCGACACAGTTGATACATAGACGAAGTGTGCTGTGCATGTTCATCTTAATGATATGTACCAGAACTCGACTTGTGCTCCGCTGTAGCCTATAAATGTCGGCTGTGGAGGAAGTCTGCAAGAGGAGTCAGTGTGCACTGGTGCCCTTTTTCTTCTCTTTCAGACCTGCACGTCTCTCTTCTCGTCACTTTGAGTGGCTCAGACTGCTCTAGTCAGTGATTCTGTGGTGAAACAGCAGAAAAAGGCGTGTTGTTTGACGAAGACTGTTTCGGCTCCATGGTATCAAATACATGTGCTACGCTGGAGACAACATGCATCTACAACTTGGTAGATCCTTCTTCTGAGAGCACATATCTAAATAACCTGGTGACTATTACAGTGTTCTTATATGGAAAGATATGCATGCACGTATACCTCTGAGAGAGAGAGAGAGAGAGAGAGAGAGAGAGAGATGCGCAAAACCATACTCTGTATGGTTCCTGTATCCTGTAAACATGGGTACAAATTAGTTTTGGTCCAACATATGCTTTAGGAAAGATAAGATCAACAAGGAATAAAATTAGGGGTCCCATCCCGATTCCCATGCATGAGACCTGTCAAATCCTTCCTCTCCCGCCCTCAACCCATGATCACCCTTGACGCAACCTTACCTTGTGGTCTGTGAGCTAATTAATGACAGCATGGGTAACGTGAGTGACCTGTTCCAGACTTTACTGCTGTCATAAGCCCATCTTCTAAAAGAAACACAAGAGTCCAGAACTATCCCACCACGAGTTAAAGCCAAGGGCATGTGCCACTCCTCGTAGGCTGTTGTCTAAAAAGCAAATAGCAGAGACAGGCATGTAAGTTCGATGAGAGATTGGATATAATTATACAAACTCACATGTGATTTCCAGGCTACCACCAACCATACATGTATAAAACAAGCAATACTGCAGTTTGTTTCGGTCTTGAATCACCGACCCTGCTGCAGACTCCATCGTCAGGAATATGTGATGCCATCTGGTAGACGCAGGTGATCGAGGATGGTTGTACTTGTTTCTCTAGCTAGGCTAGCGAGGATCTACTTCATTCGTGAGTGTAGAATCTATCACAAGTAAATGGTGTGCAGTCGCAGAATTTGAGCTTGGCAGTAGTTACCCTATCCGATAAGATATATATTGCTATGCAACCTGTTACTATCATCATCTTCCATGCAGCTGTTGTCTGTAATCTCTTGCGTCTGTTTTAGCAACAATTTAGTCACAGTGGTCCAAATGCGGAGCTTTTGTCTTCTGTCAGGACATGGCGACTGTCGGTGCACCCTATCGAACGCTTTTGTCAGCTCGGAATGCCCTCTCTCTCTCCCTCTCTCTCTCTCTCTCTCTCTTCCGCTTCACCATCTCCCACATTTCTCTTCGCCTCTGCGAACCACTGTGTTGTTGTTACTGCTTGGAGAAGGAAGGAAAAACAACAGGTGGCATTGATTTAACCAATGCCAACCTCACTCGAGGCCCCACTCCACCCCACCTGTCTCTGTTCTCTCTCTACTTTCTCTGTCATCACTCAACTCGTTCACTTTCTCACTGGCTTCCTCCTCCCTTTTATATCCGTCACTCCCCTTCTCCACCTCCAGTTCCTCATCCCAGCACAAAGAGGAACTCCATTACCGCTGCCATTTGGTCACTGCTGCGTGATTGAGGAGGAGAGGAAATGGCTTCTGCGCCGGACACGAGCAAGAGCTTCAAGCTAGAGCGCCACGGTGGCTACCTCCTCCGCCGAATTAACAGTACCAAGGTCATCGCCGCCTCCTCCCACCTCCTTTTCCGCGCCTCCATCCTCGCCACCGTAGTGCTCATCCTCCTCTTTACGCTCCACTACCCTCCGCTCCTCCTCTCCCACTCCGGTGCCGACGCCTCCTCCGCTGCTCACTCTAACCACCGAAGCCTTCTCTCCTCCGCTGTCGCCTATGGCGGCGCCGCGTGGGAGCGGGAGGTGCGCCGATCTGCCACCCCGCGCAGCCCCTCTGGTCTCACCGTCCTCGTAACCGGCGCCGCGGGCTTCGTCGGCACCCACTGCTCGCTCGCGTTGAAGAAGCGCGGTGACGGCGTGGTCGGGCTTGACAACTTCAACTCGTACTACGACCCCTCGCTCAAGCGCGCCCGCCAGTCCCTCCTCTCCCGCCATGGCGTCCTGGTGCTGGACGCCGACATCAACGACACCCCGCTCCTCACCAAGCTCTTCGACGTCGTGCCCTTTTCCCACGTCCTCCACCTCGCCGCCCAGGCCGGCGTCCGCTATGCCATGCGCAATCCCCAGTCGTACGTGGCCTCCAACGTCGCCGGACTAGTCGCCCTCTTCGAGATCGCCGCCAAGCACGCGGATCCCCAGCCCGCCGTCGTCTGGGCTTCCTCTTCCTCCGTCTACGGCCTCAACACCGCCACCCCCTTCTCCGAGCTCCACCGCACTGACCGGCCTGCATCGCTCTACGCCGCGACAAAGAAAGCCGGCGAGGCCATCGCGCACACCTACAACCACATCTATGGCCTCTCCATCACCGGCCTCCGCTTCTTCACCGTCTATGGGCCGTGGGGCCGCCCCGATATGGCCTACTTCTCCTTCACCAACGACATCATCTCCGGCAAGCCCATCACCCTCTTCCGCATGCAGGACGGCACCGCCGTCCAGCGCGACTTCACCTACATCGACGACGTCGTCAAGGGCTGCCTCGGCGCGCTCGACACCGCGAAGCCGAGCACCGGCAGCGGCAGCAAGAAGCGGGGTCCCGCGCAGCTGCGGGTCTACAACCTCGGCAATACGTCGCCGGTGCCGGTGGCAAAGATGGTAGGGATCCTGGAGGAGCTGCTGGGGAAGAAGGCGAAGAAGAACGTGGTGACGCTGCCGCAGAACGGCGACGTGCCCTACACGCATGCCAACGTGAGCTTGGCCGAGAAAGACTTCGGCTACCGGCCGACGACCGATCTCGCGACCGGGCTAAAGAAGTTTGTGAAGTGGTATGTGGAATACTACGGAGTAAAGACGGGTAATAATGTCCACAGCAAGATCAAGAAGATGGAGGAAAAGGAGGCCGAGGAAGAGGCATCGGCCTGAGGAGGGATTGCCAACTGTACCTTCTATTTGCTGTTTCCCAATTATACATTTGTTCTCATTTATGATTACTATCAACAGCAGTCAGATCAGCAATGGTAATAAAAGAAGAAGAAGAAGAAGATGATGATGATGATTGGAAACCGAAGCAGAAGGAACTGCGGAAAGGTAGAAAGAGAGCTGAGACACCAGGACTGAAGAAGAATGATGTCATGGTTCCTCTTCTCTTTTTCTTTCCAAGTTATAATGTGTCAGTATAGCTTCTTTTTTCTTTTTTGGGGTCAAGTACTTCTGTAATTGTGAAGATCGCTCGGATTTTGCTGTGGGATGTAAATCCAAACACAGACTTTAAATTGTAATCAATGCGTCCATATTTGTGTGTGTGTCTCTCTCTCTTACTCGCACTCTCAGTACAGCTGCATCTCATCTGTTAATATTAGTGCATCGTAGATCATGCGTGAGGAAGTATGGAGGAAGATCGATTGGAGAACGGTGGTCGGTGAGAGGTCAGTTTGGGTGGTGGGGTTGTTCTTGTTGACTATGGTGGCATGGAGTTAACAAAGAAGAGTTTTTTTTTATTGACTTTATTACACAGTTCACTTTGTCCATTCATTCACTTTTAGATTGCTAATTAATAAGGGAGTGATGGATCCAATTCAGTTGATTATGGGTGTTTTTGATGATAGGAAGGAAGAATCGAAAGCTTCTTATCATGCTGTTATGCAATGTTTGTTATCATAAACTATCGTTGCTCAACCAACTGGAATAATGGCATTCAATGGTGGAAGAAAATGAAGGCAGTAGCAGTCTTTTCTTGTTATAATTGCGGATCAGAATTGAGGGTTGGATACCTGAACTGATGTAGCCTGTCTTCCCTCCCATCATTCATGCAGTGCCGCACTCTCAGAGATCATTGCAGAGCTCAGCAAATTTTTCTGTCAAGAGGATAACTTCCTCAGCTTAATGCCTTGAGATTCTTATATCACAGTTGTGATAATTTAGATTAATCAAAATATTTAAATTAAAATTAATCTTATAAGTAATATTAATTATTTTCACTTGGGAGATTAATGTTCAAATACTAATTCTGATACTAAATATCATGATCTGAGCTTGATGTTCTAACTAATCCATCAATTTCGTTCAAATTATTGATCAAAATATTTAAATTAAAATTGATAATAATATATTTATTATTTTTTTATAAATTAATCTTAATTTTATTTATTTTTAATATAAAATTAAGCGGGATGAGAACTTAATATTCTGAGATCATTTATTCGAGAGAGAGAGAGAGAGAGAGAGAGAGAGAGAGAGAGAGGGGAAACAGATGGATGTCCAGTATGAATAGATAATAGGAGTATATACCGATAAGACTTTGGAAGAAAAAAAGGATAAAATTTACACTGGCAAAGCAGAAGATGGAGAATTTCACGTGATCACAAACATATCAAAGATAATATGTACCCTAATAGATATGCAACCCCGAGAAGTACAAGCCAGCTTCCACTCAGCACAAGTTCCAGGAGCACAACACACTGGGTTCCTCAGGTAATTAATTGTTCGGCCGGGGGATCTATCTCACTCTAGTTCCCTCCATCCCAGCAAAAGGAGGGAGATGAAGCAGATGATGTTCATTTGACGTTCAGCCAGACGACGGATAGTTCAGATGATGGAAAGAGATGAAGCAGAGGAGATCAAGGCTCAGGTGTAATGTCTGGGCACAGTCACGTAAATCGTCGTCTTCATGCAAACGCGCCCCTCTGGGGGTACTAATGGAGACGGACAGATCAAACCTTAAAGGTGGGCACCGCTGCCCACCTCCGCCTCTCATCTGATGTGAAAGTGGTGAGGGTGATGGAGCTCGAAAGGGATGTGCCACCACTTTGCCCAGTGAGTGGGAGTTGGGCTGACGAGGCCACATGTGCTCGGTGAGCCATTTCCCCCAACGCAACGCTGTGGTGCCCCCTTCCCCCTCACACCCACCATATGTGGCCAAGTGAGGATCCACACAGAATCCGTCATCGTAAGGCATTACGAAGTTGTCGCCATGATACTTGCAGGGCAAGAACAGGTAACGGGGGAGAGTCATGTCGAAACAACCGCAAGCTGTGAACCCAATTAGGAGGAACGGTACCAAATAGCGAGAGTCACCATCTTGTTGTTTGTCCCAGCTCAACGTCAACACATTATGCTTTCCGATTTCATTCACATCACATCGACTACTATACTATACATCCCCATAAATATTATCTCCTGAAGCAATTTACCAGTGACAAATGACACCAAACAACAGGATATCCATCTTTTAAGTATGCTGATTGTGGTTTTTCACAACATGATCGATCAAATAAGTAGTAAACAAATATCACCAGCAATATCCATGATCAAATTCACATGGCAAGCATTATATCTTGATGTTCGTCGAAAAATGCTTCAAATTCCCCTGCTGGAATCCCCTTCAAAGTTATTCTGTTCTGCAGATCCACCACTGTAACCTTGACATAGCCGCTGCCATAACCACCACTGAAACCACCTTGAGGCCCACCAATGGTCTATCATTAGCGCAGCTTACATGGATACTCCGGCCTAGTTATTCCTGATGATTAAAAGTGAAATGTCAAATATTACTAAAGGTTATAGATGAATATTCAACATCCAGATTGTCCATTCTTTTATCAAAACTGTCTCAGCTAAAAGAGGATGAAGATACTGTGAGACGATGACAGACTTGACCAGCCATGCTAGCCATAGCATTGCTTGCTGATTCACCATTGTCAAAGTTCATGAACCCAAATCCTCTCGACCTTCCAGTGTCTCTATCGGTAATGACTCTGGCTGCATCAATTATGAGATAGCTTGTAGACAACACACAAAGCGAGTGGCTCATAGTAAGATTTAAGGTGATGTTTTGTGCTAGGTCTTTTGTTTTTTTAGTTCACCACATGGTATAAAGATTAATAGTTTCATTACTAAAGCAGCCACATAAATTATGATAACAATTACAACAAAAATATCCATATTGTGGAACTAATATGTTGATCCAGCTAATAATAATTGTTTTAACAGATACAAATCATTTGCTGAGCCACACTACTTACCTTCAACCACATTTCCAAAACCTGAGTGACTGATCATCAGAGTCCCATAGGAGAGACCTGTGGACCACAGAAAAAGCAAAAGTAGAGTACAAAGCTGAATTCAGTAACAAAATGGGAATTTATCCTACCTCCAACGAAAAGTCATGTTGATGACATATAGCGCAAAGAGTTAAGCATAGCATTTGGTCCGCTTGATATTGCATTACTGAAAAGTCCTTGCCCAATTAAGCCATCAAGTTTGCTGCAAAATGCCATGTCCGCCTTGTTTGTGGTTCTATCTATAGCCAGAAATGGATCAGCAAATTTTGACAATGAAGATGTTGAGACCAACGAAAACATAAATGGACAGCAAAACATCACAGTCGCAGACAGTAAATATAAGAACAACAAAAAGTCTAGAAGTCGATGCCGAAAGCCATAAAATCATGAACCTTAGCTGGAAGAAGCAGAGATCTTTGATAGAAATAGAGTTCCTAAATTTGACTTTTAGCAATTAAATGAACAGTTATCACATTCTGACTTGACAATGATATTTTATATATATAAGTACATATATCTTCATCTTATGCAGTGTGATGCAATCATTTAGTTCTTCAGTGTTTTATGTGCATTTGGCATACACAAATGATACACATAGTCCATGCACAGTTCAAGGAATACAACAACAGCATGCCCTTACAATAAAAGTTTGAAAAATGTAACATGAATGATCTATTAATTAATTCAACTAATTCATTGAATGTATAGCATATTTTTCTATCCCTTTAAACCATCCTAAAATGCCTAAACTAGATCCCTCCATTGCCAAAACTTTAGGTTCTGAAATGAATCTAAATGGTCACTTAACCCAGCTAAACTCTTTCAAAAATAAGTATGAACTTTAAACCGTTGAATATCAGGTTTTGATCATGAAATCAATTGTAATTTATTTGATCTAATCTATATATTCAGAAAAGTATGCAGGATTAACTACAATGGCAATAAGACATAAAGCAGGTGTTGTGCTGGAGTCAACATCGAGATCACGTTGGGAGTTCGAGAGGTCGTCGGAAGTTCTGCGGGAACCAACCGAGAAGGCCAAAAGCTTATCATAGAAGCTCATCGGAACTTGCCAAGAAGATCATCGCAAAGTCCAGGAGCATGCCAGGAGTCCACCGAAGCATTGCCGAGAGTTCCATCGGATGTTCGCCGGAAGTACGCCGGAAGCTCGCCGAAAAAGCAATTTACACACCGAAACAAGAAGTGCAGTAATCATGTCCTAAATATCATAGTTATAGCGTAAATTAAGTTAGGATTAGGAGGTAATCCCACTAACTGGGCCATAAGTTGGGCCGGTTTGGGCTGGATTCAAGGCCCAATCAAGACCCTAAAAAGTTGGCCAATGGTGGCACCGCTTGGAAAGCAGTGCCCTCCCAGGAATTCTGGGCGGTGGTACTATTGGCAATTATTGCTGCCAGCGGTGGTACCGAATAACTGCCAACAGTGGTGCCGCCCCTGTTAAGCGATGGTACTGCCAGAGCTCGGTCTTCAAGCTCTGTCAAGTAGTGGTACTGCCCAGTGTTAGGTGCCAGGCGGTGGTACCACCTAGTAATGGCAGTGGAACTACTAGGACCCCGGAAATCCGGGATTATATACTTTTTAGCTCCATTTTTGAATCCATTGGGGCCTATAAAAACCTCACCCTTTCCTGCATGAAAGGGAATGAAACCTATTGCATAATCTTGAGTTCTTGAGCCTTAAAGTGTTGTAAAAGTTAGAGTTCTCCTCCTTCATCTCTTAGCCTTGTAACCATCCAAGAAAGAGGAGTGAGACTTGTAAGAGTTGTCTCCTAAACCCGACAAAAGGAGAAAAGCTGTAAAAGGTGGTTGGCTTTCACCTATTGAAGAAAGGCCTCTAGTGGATGTCGGTGACCTCCTCGGAGGAGGAATCTGAAAGTGGATGTAGGTCACATTGACCGAACCACTCTAAAACTCGGTTTGCATTTACTTTGAGCAACTTTCTTTTATAGCAAACTGCCTCTCCTCCTTATTGTGCTTTAACTACGTCTACATACGCTTTCACGTAAACATCTTCCGAGATTGACTTTAATCGTACGAAGACTTATGAAACCAATGCTTTTCATTTGTGCAATTCATATTGTTGCAAATCACCTTAGTCTTCTCTTGCACTTTCACGAAAGGTTTCAAGTTCAAATTCCTTCCGAAACGAATTGAATCGAAACCATTCTTGTTGGAATCGGTTTTAATTGAAATAAGTTTTTCGAAATAGCAAAAGTTTTACGCTGCACTAATTCACCCCCCCCCCCCCCCCCCCCTCTTAGTGCCGCTCTTGATCCTAACAATTGGTATCAGAGCAAGGTTCACTCTCATTTGGTTTAAAACCCAAGAGAGATGGCATTTGTCGACAACCAAGAGGGTCATTCAATTACACATCTGCCCATGTTCATTGGGACAGAATACACATATTGGAAGACTAGAATGAGGATCTTCCTAATTTCAATGGATTTTGAGCTTTGGAACGTTGTCGAAAACGATTTTCAAAAGTCTTCTCTTCCAATGAATGATTGAAATGAGTTGGAGAATAAGACTTTCATTTTAAATGCCAAGGCTATGAATGCCTTGTTTTGTACACTAGATAAAAACGAGTTTAATCGAGTGTCGATTTGTGAAATGGCTTTTGATATTTGGCACACACTTGAAGTGACTCATGAAGGCACTAGTAGAGTAAAGGAGTCAAAAATTAATCTTTTAGTTCATTCTTATGAGTTATTTCAAATGAAACTGAGTGAGACCGTTAGAGAAATGTACACCCGATTTACGGATGTCGTCAATGGTCTAAAAGGACTTGGTAAATGTTTCTCAGATTTTGAACTCATAAATAAAGTTTTAAGATCCATTCCAAAGAGTTGGGACTGTTAGGATCGGAGCGACACTAAGAGGAGGGGGGGGGGTGAATTAGTGCAGCGAATTAAACTTGTAAGTTTGAAAACGATTTCGTAAAATGCAAGGAGATTTCATTTCGATAGTAACTTGAGTAAAGTGAAAAACGAAAACTTACTGCTATATAGATAATGATTGCTGAAAAGTAAGAACTTACACATTCAAGGAACACACCAATTTAAAGTGGTTCGGTCAAAATGACCTACATCCACTTGTGAAGCCTTCTTCGATGAGGCTCTCAACTTCCACTAGCAAATCTCTTTGAAGGGGAAGGACAAATACCCCTCTTACAACCTTTTACAAGTGGTTCACACTCTTACAAGTTTTCAAAGAGAAAGAAGGAGGTGAACACTCAAGCAATTGAAAGCAAGACTTGCTAAAGACTTTCCTAAGGCTTTATCTCAATTTCTTACACCTCAAAGGTTGTGATCTCTGCTGAGAATTGAGGGGTATTTATAGGCCTCAAGAGGATTCAAATTTGGGCTCCAAAATTTGAATTCTCTTCGGTTCCCGAAGCTAGCGGTGCCACCACTTGTCAGTGGCGGTGCCACCGCCTGTCAGTTGTGACACTGACAGTGTACTGGGCGGTGCCACCGCCCAGTCTAGCGGTGCCACCGCCAGGCTCTCGGGTGCTGGGCGGTGCCACCGCCCAGACCAGCGGTTCCACCGCCCGATCTTACTAGTCATTGGTTGGGCTTTAAGTCCGGCCCAAACCAGGTTTCATTTTGGGCCCAGTTAGCCTCTAATCAAGATATAGGATTATTTCTTAATCCTAACCTTAATTACATTCAAACTACGTAACTAAAGACATACTCCTAAGCAAGTTTTTAACCGGCGAACTTCAAGTCTTGTTCCGGCGAGCTTTCCGGCGATCTTCCGACGGACTTCCGATACGCCCTTGGATTCCTTCCGACGGACTCCCAGTTGGCTCCCGATCTTGTGGCAAAGTCAACGAGTAGCCGAGTCTTCTCAGTGATCTCTGCGAACCTCCGATGATCCCTTCGGCGGACTTCCGAAAACTCTGATAAGTCCCCGATTTCTTCTCGATTGGTTCCGGCAGCATCTCCGACGAATCTTCGGACTCTCAACGGACTCTCGAACACCCATCGAACTTGACTCTGGTAGACTTGCTTTATGTCTTCAAGCTGTCGTAGTTAATCTTGCATACTTATCTCAACATATGGATTAGATAAAACATGACAATTGAATTCATCATCAAAATTCGAGATTCAACAATCTCCCCTTTTTTGATGATGACGATCAATTGATAACGGAGTTAACCTTAACTCCCCCTATCTATATGCCATACTTGAGATAAGACATTCTTGAATTCAAAGCCTTTGAATTCAATAGACATATTGATAAGTTAAGATGCTTAACCTTATCAATACTCCATCATGATTCCTATCATGATGTATCTCTCTGAAAATGATGTCAAGGCTTGACATCCATTTTCAATTTTTACATTTCAAGTGTAAAAGATAGTAATCGAAGCGATTCATCATATGGTAAGATATCAACATGTAAGATTGCAATGCAAGTTCTTGATATCTTAACATGATGCAATCATGGCATAATGCAAATTTGGCAATTATAGCATCAATTCATGTAAAAATTTCTCATTCAAATATGGCACTCATAGCATCAATTCATATATTTCTCCCCCTTTGTCATCAACAAAAAGGAGAACAATATAAGCAAATTTTAAATACAAGTGAGATGCCATAAGCAAGTTCATGTCATTTTTCAACAAAGAGTGATAGGATACCAAATATACAAGCATCTCAAGGAAGACATGACATGGAGATAGCTTTGAAAACTTCTTCCTTTTTTACATGATAAGTTTATGAGAGATGTATTTGCTAATTGATTCCATATGTCAAAAATCAATGATATGAATCAAACTCGATATGACATATGCTTATGAAAGCTACATTAAGTTGGAAGAGAATGATATATCAAGAAAATCTGATTGTTAGGATTAAGAAGATACCAAATCTGAAATTTAACATTTTCATGCATTCGGACAAGGTTTTTCTATAGATTTTCAAAACTCAATCACGAAGATAAAACATGCTTGTTATCATGGAAATTTTTATATCCAAAACACAAAATTTCCAACATGTTATTAAGGCACGTAGAATCATCATAGCAATTAAGTGATTTGATCATTGAATCAAGAAAGTCTGAAAAATAAATTTAATGAATTCAAGCATTCTGACACATTAACATTCCTAATTCTCTTCTAATGAAATCAAATTGTTCTTCACTTAAAGGCTTTGTAAAAATATCAGCTAGTTGATGTTTAGTATCAATGAACTCTATAACTATATCATGATTAGTAACATGATCTCGTATAAAGTGATGTCTAATATCAATATGTTTTGTTCTTGAGTGTTGAATGGGATTCTTTGTTAAACATATAGCACTTGTGTTATCACATTTAATGGGAATATTTTTAAGATGAACTTTATAATCTTCTAAGGTGTTTTTCATCCACACAACTTGTGCACAGCATGCACTAGCTGCTATATACTCAGCTTCGGTTATTGATAGTGCAACCGAGTTTTGTTTCTTAGATGACCAGGAAACAAGAGCATGTCCCAAAAATTGACATGTTCCTGATGTGCTTTTTCTATCTAATCTACATCCAGCAAAATCTGCATCAGCATAAGCAATTAACTCAAACTTCTCGGTTTTCGGATACCATAATCCTAGATTTGTGGTACCTTTAAGATATCTAAGTATTCTTTTAATCGCTTTGAGATGAGATATCTTAGGGTTCGATTGAAACCTAGCACAAAGTCCTATACTGAACATGATATCTGGTCTAGTTGCAGTGAGGTAAAGTAAACTTCCTATCATACCCCTATAAGTTTTTTGATCGAAGTTTTCTCCACTTTCATCAACTTCTAACTTAGTGGATGTGCTCATAGGAGTATTAATAGCTTTTGAGCTTTCCATATTAAATCTCTTTAGCAAATCTAAAGCATATTTAGTTTGACTAATAAAGATGCTATTTCTTAGTTGCTTAATTTGTAAGCCTAAGAAAAAGGTTAATTCTCCCATTAAACTCATTTCAAAGTCATGACTCATATTTTTGACAAATGATTCACATAGTGATTCATCCGAAGAACCAAAAATAATATCATCAACATAAATTTGCACAATAAGAAAATTATTTTCAAAATGTTTGATAAACAATGTAGTATCAACCTTGCCTTTGGTAAAATTATTTAAAATAAGAAAGGAACTAAGCCTTTCGTACCAAGCTCTAGGAGCTTGTTTCAAACCATAGAGAGCCTTAGTCAATTTGAATACATGATTAGGAAGAAGAGAATTTTCAAATCCAGGAGGTTGTTCGACATATACTTCTTCCGAAATAAAACCATTCAAGAAGGCACTTTTGACGTCCATTTGAAATAGTTTAAAATTATTACTACTAGCATAAGCAAGGAGCATCATAATGGCTTCTAATCTTGCCACAGGAGCGAAGGTTTCTTCGTAGTCGATACCTTCTTCTTGGTTGAAACCTTTGGCCACTAATCTAGCCTTGTTTCTAACCACGATACCACATTCGTCTTGCTTGTTTCTAAAGACCCATTTAGTACCAATGACTAAATGGTCACTAGGTCGAGGAACAAGCTTCCATACCTTATTCCTTTCAAATTGATTCAATTCCTCTTGCATTGCAATGACCCAAGAATCATCTTTCAAGGCCTCGTCAATGCATTTAGGTTCGATTTGAGAGAGAAAGGCAGCATTAGCACAAAAATTCTTGAAAGAAGAACGAGTTTGAACCCCTTGTGATGTATCTCCTATAATTTGCTCTTTTGGATGAGCATCTACATACTTCCATTCCTTGGGTAAGGAGATTTTGGAAGAAGATGCATCCGAGTTGCTATTTTGAGGAGGAGGTTCCTTTAAATCCAAATTTTCAAAACCAATATCATCATCAAAATCATTTTTCTTTAACTCGGAAATTTTATTAAAAATTACATGAATAGACTCTTCTATAACTAAGGTTCTTTTGTTAAAAACACGAAAAGCCTTAGAAACAGAAGAGTAACCAAGAAAGATGCCTTCATCGGATTTAGCATCAAATTTTCCTAAGGCATCCTTTTCATTTAAAATAAAGCATTTGCAACCGAAAACTTTAAAATAAGAAACATTTGGTGTTTTGTTATTCCATAATTCATAGGGAGTTTTTGATAGAGATGGTCTTATTAAAACCCTATTCATGATGTAGCAAGCCGTATTCACAGCTTCGGCCCAAAAGTACTTGGGTAGACTATGTTCATTCAACATAGTTCTTGCCATTTCTTGTAGATTTCTATTTTTTCTTTCTACTACTCCATTTTATTGAGGGTTTCTTGGAGTAGAGAAGTTGTGGTTATATCCGTTAACTTCACAAAAATTTTGGAAATCAGGGTTTTGAAATTCGCCACCATGATCACTTCGAATTGATGAAATCATGAATCCTTTTTCGTTTTGAGTGAGTTTACAAAATTTAGAGAAACATTTGAAACAATCACTTTTGTGAGCCAAGAAATAGGTCCAAGTGTATCTAGTATAATCATCTACAATCACAAAAGCGTATTTGCTTCCTCCTAGACTTGTCGTGTCAATTGGTCCAAATAAGTCCAAATGGATCAATTGTAATGGTCTAGTGGTGCTAATTTGATTTTTTGGTTTGAAACTAGTTTTTATTTGTTTACCTAGTTGACACGCATCACATACTTTGTCCTTAACAAACTTCATATTGGGAATCCCTCGTACTAATTCTCTAGAGGAGATCTTAGATATTAGTTTCATGCTTGCATGGCCTAATCTCCTATGCCAAAACTAAGCATCATCTTTTAAAGCGGAGAGGCACATTTCATTACCTAGTTCATCAAGATTGATGGTGTAGACATTATTTTGTTTTAATGCAATCATAGTCATGTTATTGTTTGGTGTTTCAATAATACACACATTTGATTCAAATCTAACGATATAACCTTTATCACATAATTGACTAATACTCAAGAGATTATATTTTAATCTATCAACTAGTAATACATTATCAATAGAAAAGTTTAATTTGTTACCTATGGTTCCCTTGCCAATGATTTTGCCTTTGTTGTTGTCTCCGAAGGTGACATAGCCTTCGTCTATGCTAGTGAGCTTGGAGAATTGGGATGGATCTCCGGTCATATGCCTTGAGCATCCACTATCAAGGTACCATCTCTTGCTCCTAGCTTGTGATGGTGTATGTTTCTACAAGAATGGATTATTTTTAGGTACCCATTTACTTTTGGGTGCCTCAAAAACTGATCTAACTTGTTTATCATGTTGCATAGACTTGATCATGGTTCCTTTAGGAACCCAAATCAATTTATTCGGACTTATTTTCTTGAATGGACATTGATAAGTTTTATGTCCATATTTGCAACAAAAGTTGTAATTGCTTTAGTGTTGAACATGTAAGATAAGACCTTTAATGAAAGTGGTTGGATTTTGGTGAGAACTTCTCACAAATCCGATTCCACTTCTTTTAGGAACGTGACCCTTATTTGTAAGGATCATGTTCAAAGACTTGCTACCGACCTCGAATTTCTTCAAGGTGTCCTTAAGTAGCAAGTTCTCCTTTTGGAGAGTTTCTAGATCATGGCATTTTATGCATGGAGCTAAACTATCATGATATTCAGTTTTTAATTTATCAAAATTACAAGTAAGACTATCATGCTCCTTTTTTAACAATTTATATTTTCTACTAATTGTTTTGCATTCATCAAATAACTCATGGAAGGCATTTAATAATTCATGATAAGATAAATCTGCATCAATTAAATTCGTTACCTCCTCTCCGATGGCCATTAGGGCGTAATGAGCAACTTGCTCAGTGTTGGACTCCTCTTCTTCGGATGCGCTTGAATCATCCCACGTTGCTTTGAGCGCCTTCTTCTTTGATGTTCTCTTTTTGGCTTGGGGACATTCATTTTTGAAATACCCGGGCTTCTTGCATTCATAGCATATCACTTGGTCCTTTTTATGTTCAAGTTTGTTTTTGGTGTTATTTTTAAATTTGTTCTTTCTTATAAATTTTTTAAATTTTTGAGTCAAAAGTGCAATGTCATTGTCACTGTCCTCATCACTTGATGTTCCTTTCAAGTGATCTTCTTGTGATTTGAGTGCCATATCCTTCCTGTTCTTTGAAAGGGGGTTCTCGAGCTCGTCATGAGCTTGACATATCATTTCGTAGGTCATTAGAGACCCAATAAGTTCTTCAAGAGGGAATGTTTTAAGGTCCTTGGCCTCTTGAATGGCAGTAACTTTTGGATCCCAACTTTTAGGAAGGGATCTTAAGATTTTAGTTACTAATTCAAAGTTAGAAAAATCTTTACCAAGAGCTTTGAGTCCATTGATGACATCCGTGAAACAAGTGTACATGTCTCCGATGGACTCACTTGGTTTCATTCGGAAAAGTTCATAAGAGTGCACAAGAATATTGATTTTGGACTCTTTCACTCGGCTAGTGCCTTCATGAGTGACCTCAAGAGTTCTCCAAATATCAAAAGTAGAATCACAAATTGAAACGCGATTAAATTCATTTTTGTCTAGTGCACAAAACAAGGCATTCATAGCCTTTGCGTTTAAAGCAAAAACTTTCTTCTCCGATTCATTCCATTCGCTCATCGGAAGAGAAGATTTTTGAAATCCATTTTCAACAATAGTCCAAAGCTCGAAATCCATGGAAATGAGGAAGATTCTCATATGTGTCTTCCAATACGTGTAATCCGACCCATTAAACATAGGTGGACGTGTAATGGAGTGTCCCTCATGCATGCCGGAGTAAGCCATCTCTCTTGGGTATTAAACCAAATATGAGAGTGAGCCTTGCTCTGATACCAATTGTTAGGATCGGAGCGACACTAAGAGGGGGGGGGGTGAATTAGTGCAGCGGATTAAACTTGTAAGTTTGAAAACGATTTCGTAAAATGCAAGGAGATTTCGTTTCGATAGTAACTTGAGTAAAGTGAAAAACGAAAACTTGCTGCTATATAGATAATGATTGCTGAAAAGTAAGAACTCACACATTCAAGGAACACACCAATTTAAAGTGGTTCGGTCAAAATGACCTACATCCACTTGCGAAGCCTTCTTCGATGAGGCTCCCAACTTCCACTAGCAAATCTCTTTGAAGGGGAAGGACAAATACCCCTCTTACAACCTTTTACAAGTGGTTCACACTCTTACTAGTTTTCAAAGAGAAAGAATGAGGTGAACACTCAAGCAATTGAAAGCAAGACTTGCTACCGACCTCGAATTTCTTCAAGGTGTCCTTAAGTAGCAAGTTCTCCTTTTGGAGAGTTTCTAGATCATGGCATTTTATGCATGGAGCTAAACTATCATGATATTCAGTTTTTAATTTATCAAAATTACAAGTAAGACTATCATGCTCCTTTTTTAACAATTTATATTTTCTACTAATTGTTTTGCATTCATCAAATAACTCATGGAAGGCATTTAATAATTCATGATAAGATAAATCTGCATCAATTAAATTCGTTACCTCCTCTCCGATGGCCATTAGGGCGTAATGAGCAACTTGCTCAGTGTTGGACTCCTCTTCTTCGGATGCGCTTGAATCATCCCACGTTGCTTTGAGCGCCTTCTTCTTTGATGTTCTCTTTTTGGCTTGGGGACATTCATTTTTGAAATACCCGGGCTTCTTGCATTCATAGCATATCACTTGGTCCTTTTTATGTTCAAGTTTGTTTTTGGTGTTATTTTTAAATTTGTTCTTTCTTATAAATTTTTTAAATTTTTGAGTCAAAAGTGCAATGTCATTGTCACTGTCCTCATCACTTGATGTTCCTTTCAAGTGATCTTCTTGTGATTTGAGTGCCATATCCTTCCTGTTCTTTGAAAGGGGGTTCTCGAGCTCGTCATGAGCTTGACATATCATTTCGTAGGTCATTAGAGACCCAATAAGTTCTTCAAGAGGGAATGTTTTAAGGTCCTTGGCCTCTTGAATGGCAGTAACTTTTGGATCCCAACTTTTAGGAAGGGATCTTAAGATTTTAGTTACTAATTCAAAGTTAGAAAAATCTTTACCAAGAGCTTTGAGTCCATTGATGACATCCGTGAAACAAGTGTACATGTCTCCGATGGACTCACTTGGTTTCATTCGGAAAAGTTCATAAGAGTGCACAAGAATATTGATTTTGGACTCTTTCACTCGGCTAGTGCCTTCATGAGTGACCTCAAGAGTTCTCCAAATATCAAAAGTAGAATCACAAATTGAAACGCGATTAAATTCATTTTTGTCTAGTGCACAAAACAAGGCATTCATAGCCTTTGCGTTTAAAGCAAAAACTTTCTTCTCCGATTCATTCCATTCGCTCATCGGAAGAGAAGATTTTTGAAATCCATTTTCAACAATAGTCCAAAGCTCGAAATCCATGGAAATGAGGAAGATTCTCATATGTGTCTTCCAATACGTGTAATCCGACCCATTAAACATAGGTGGACGTGTAATGGAGTGTCCCTCATGCATGCCGGAGTAAGCCATCTCTCTTGGGTATTAAACCAAATATGAGAGTGAGCCTTGCTCTGATACCAATTGTTAGGATCGGAGCGACACTAAGAGGGGGGGGGGTGAATTAGTGCAGCGGATTAAACTTGTAAGTTTGAAAACGATTTCGTAAAATGCAAGGAGATTTCGTTTCGATAGTAACTTGAGTAAAGTGAAAAACGAAAACTTGCTGCTATATAGATAATGATTGCTGAAAAGTAAGAACTCACACATTCAAGGAACACACCAATTTAAAGTGGTTCGGTCAAAATGACCTACATCCACTTGCGAAGCCTTCTTCGATGAGGCTCCCAACTTCCACTAGCAAATCTCTTTGAAGGGGAAGGACAAATACCCCTCTTACAACCTTTTACAAGTGGTTCACACTCTTACTAGTTTTCAAAGAGAAAGAATGAGGTGAACACTCAAGCAATTGAAAGCAAGACTTGCTAAAGACTTTCCTAAGGCTTTATCTCAATTTCTTACACCTCAAAGGTTGTGATCTCTACTGAGAATTGAGGAGTATTTATAGGCCTCAAGAGGATTCAAATTTGGGCTCCAAAATTTGAATTCTCTTCGGTTCCCGAAGCTAACGGTGCCACCGCCTGTCAATGGCGGTGCCACCGCCTGTCAGTTGTGACACTGACAGTGTACTGGGAGGTGCCACCGCCCAGTCCAGCGGTGCCACCGCCAGGCTCTCGGGTGTTGGGCGGTGCCACCGCCCAGACCGACGGTTCCACTGCCCGATCTTACTAGTCACTGGTTGGGCTTTAAGTCCGGCCCAAACCAGGTTTCATTTTGGGCCCAGTTGGCCCCTAATCAAGATATAGGATTATTTCTTAATCCTAACCTTAATTACATTCAAACTACGTAACTAAAGACATACTCCTAAGCAAGTTTTTAACCGGCGAACTTCAAGTCTTGTTCCGGCGAGCTTTCCGGCGATCTTCCGACGGACTTCCGATACGCCCTTGGATTCCTTCCGACGGACTCTCAGCTGGCTCCCGATCTTGTGGCGAAGTCAACGAGTAGCCGAGCCTTCTCGGTGATCTCTGCGAACGTCCGATGATCTCTTCGGCGGACTTCCGAAAACTCTGATAAGTCCCTGATTTCTTCTCGATTGGTTCCGGCAGCATCTCCAACGAATCTTCGGACTCTCAACGGACTCTCGAACACCCATCGAACTTGACTCCGGTAGACTTGCTTTATGTCTTCAAGCTGTCGTAGTTAATCCTGCATACTTATCTCAACATATGGATTAGATAAAACATGACAATTGAATTCATCATCAAAATCCGAGATTCAACAGGGACTATAAAGTAACGGCTATCAAGAGACCAAAGATCTAAATAATTTTCCTCTTGAAGAATTAATTGGGTCACTAATGACCTATGAAATGATATGTAAAGTTTATGAAGAGCTTGAGGACACCCTTCCAAAGAACAAGAAAAATATGACATTGAGAACACAAGAAGACCACTTGAGAGAAAACTCAAGTGATGAGGACCTTGATAATGACTTGGCACTTTTAACAAGAAAATTCAAAAAATTCATTAAAAGGAAAAAATTTAAAAATGACACTAAAAATAAATTTGAACCCAAGAAAGATCAAGTAATATGCTACGAATGCAAGAAGCCGGGACACTACAAGAGTGAATGTCCCCAAGCCAAGAAGAGGACACCAAAGAAGAAGGTGCTCAAAGCTACATGGGACGAGTCAAGTGCTTCCGAAGAAGAGGAGCCGACCAACACGGAGCAAATTGCTTACTATGCGCTAATGGCCATTGGAGATGAGGTAACAAGTTCATTAGATGCAAATTTATCATTTGATGAACTATTAAATGCTTTTCATGATTTATTTGATGAATGCAAAATAATTAGTAAAAAATATAATTATTAAAAAAGGAGCATGATTCTCTTGTTAATGATTTCGATAAATTTAAAAATGAACATAATGATAGTTTAGCTCCATGTACGAAATGCCATGAAGTAGAAACACTTAAAAAGGAAAACTTGCTACTCAAGGATATCTTAGAAAAATTTGAGGTTGGTAACAAGTCTTTGAATATGATCCTTGCCAATAAGGGTCACATTCATAAAAGAAGTGGAATCGGATTTGTGAGTAACTCTCATCAAAATCTAACTACCTTTGTGAAAGGCCCTATCTTACATATTTCAACCCAAAACAAATGTAACTTTTATTGCAAACTTGGACATATAGCTTATCATTGTCCATTTAAAAAGTGTAGTCCACACAAATTGATTTGGGTTCCTAAAGGAATCGTAAAAAACTCCATGCAAAATGATAAGTTAAGCCGATCAATTTTTGAGGCACCCAAGGTCAAATTGGTACCTAAAAATCATCCTCTTTTATAGAAACGTATACCATCACATGCTGGGAGTAAGAGATGGTATCTTGTTTTTGGGTGCTTAAGGTTTATGACCAGAGATCCAAAATAACTCATAAAGCTCTCTAACCAAAATAACAAAAAAGGAGATCATTAGAATTAAAACTATCAATTACAAAATAATACTTATATTCCATAAGTTCATAATGCAATCTTGTGTGATACACACTTAATCTTGATATCTCAAATTTTGAACCTTGAGAACTCTTATGCATGAATTCCCCTTCTCACATCTTTCAGATTTCTAAATTTATCGGATACATTCCTTCCTTAATTTTTCCAGATCCAATTTTATCTTACAAGATCATGAATTTACGGCTTGCAAACCATGTTTGCATACGAATTTTGTATGATATTTTGATGTGAATCATGAACTTGCAGTATACATTTTACGAGTTTTACATGATGATTTGATATGAATCTTCTTCTCTTATGATGCAAACTTTATGTGATGATATGCATGAGTGTGTGTATGCTTTGAGCAGTGCTCACTGCATGAAGGCGGTGGCATCGCACCAGCTAGTAGTGACACCGCCAGCAAACAAGTGTTGCAGGCGGTGGCACCGCCTAGCTAGCGGTGCCACCGCCCGCAACATGCCCCCCTTATAAACTTAAGTTATGGCCGACTGTAGAACCGACCCCAACTTATTCTCCACTCCCCCAAATAGCTCCAAACCCCAAAAATCCCTATTTCCTACTAGATCAAGGATCAATCTCCTACATCTTCTTGAAGATTACAACTAAGGTATTCTCTAAATGGCATTGATTTCTCTTTTATATTATCTACTCTTGCTCATTATCTATCTTCATAATAGCAGTCTTTATGGGTTCTAGAAGATCCTCTAGGGATAAAGGGAAGAGGAGATTAGAAAAAAATTATGACTCCCTACTCTTCGATTCAAATCAACATGCTTTAAAATTTTCATCCATAGAGTTTAGGCATGTTTATAAGGGGAAATATGTTAATTTAGAGGAATTAAGTAGTTTAGAACCCATTTAATGGTTTGCTAATCTAGATATTCTCCCAATCCTTCAAATTAGTGAACTCATCTACCCTAGGCTTGTTAGACTATTTTACAACAATCTACATATAGATGAAAATGAAAGGGTATCAACCTATCTTCTAGGATATCATATACCTATTACGGATGAGTTGATTTGTAACCTCATAGGAATTGCGGTGAAGGAAAATGGTTGTTATTTTAGAGGATAATGGGATGAAGAACTAGTTGGAACCACTTATTTTGATGCCTTAGGAACTATTTTTGGTAATCCTAACTTATCTATTATTCCAAAAAGCTGCGAACACTTACTACCATTTAGCACTAAAATACTTCATCATATTTTGATTAGTATCATACTCCATAAACAATATCATCATGATGAGATAAGTCAAATAGAATTAGGTACCATGTATTGGATTATGAAAGGACACAACAACTGTTTTGGTTACCTAATCCAACAAAACATGATTGAAATATCAAAAAAAGAAATGATGCTTCCATATGGTAGCCTAATCACTAGATTAATTTATGCTTATGATATAGCTATCCCACCTGACGAAGAGGTTATAAAACTAGATAGATTTAGTGTCATAAATAAAAACCTACTTCAATGGTTGAAGTGTACGTTTGAAATAGGATATGGGTTAGACTACCTAGAAGAACTGATCTCCCACCACCCGAACCAAAACCGAAAACACCAATCTTTAGGGGTAATCAATCTCCTCCACCTAGTCCCTTTAAGGTAACACCTCCAGAAGAGCATCCACCTCCCTCGTCTATTAACGATATCGGGACTTGTATGGATCGATTTGAGCAACGTTAAGATCAACATGAACAATGCCAAGATCAAATCTTAACTGAGTTGTAGTAGATTCACCCATAGGTTGATACCTTGTTTAGATATTTTAATTTTCCACCACCTGAATAAGCTATGTATGTATTTGGGAAAAGTGGATACAATTTCTCTTTGTTATGTTGTAATACTATGTTGTTTATCTTAATGTTGTAAACTTAAAATGCTACTCACTTTGATGATTGCGATGCTGTGCTTTTATGCTACTTACTTTGATAGTAAATTCTACGCTAACTACCTTGATGGTTAAATTCTAAGCTAACTTTAATGAATATATCACTCTAAGAATTAGACTTGATATATATCTTTTGAATGGATAAATTCCTTGATATATTTAACTATTGGTATATACGACTTGATACATTATTTGATGAGCATTTGCGAAGTTAGGGATGTTAATATGTCCGAATGCATGAATTTGTTAAATTTCATTTTCGGACTTTCTTGATTCTTTGATCACTCACTTAAATTCTGGGCTGATAATTTTATGATGTGAATTTTACATGATGATAATTTGTGTGCTTCAATAACATGTTTACTTTGATGTTGAAAATTTTGTGCTTTGATACTAAAAGTTTCTATGATGATGAGCATGTTCTCATGATGCAATAACATTTACTTTGATGATTATGATTTCAATTGAATATTGAGAAGTTTTAATCATACATCGGATTCTTAATCTTTGAGTAATACAAAGCACTAATGATATTGCCTCATGCGTGATGAAAAACTATGCCAAAACATTTTATAAATGCATAAAATATTTATACATATCTTGATGTTTGATTCATAGAAGTCATTGACAAATGCATCTCTCGAATTTATCTCTTGTGAATTGAGAAATGGTTTGATGTGATGATCCTCTCATTATGAAGGCTTATCCTTCATATGATGATTCTTTCATATGAATTCTTTCTTAATAAAGGAAGAATTTTTATAATTTTTTTTGTATGAGATGAATACTTGCAAGAATGAGGATTTGATTTCATATGAATATTTTGATCCTTATGAAAATTGAAGTATGATTTAATGGAACTCTTTTATCATTTTTAACTTCATTCAAAGTTGGTTCTCAATGGATTTTCCTCCTTACTCTCCTTCATGCAAAGTTTTGATGAAAAATAAAAAGGGAAAAGTTGATGGAAGTCATCTCTTTAATGTTTATAACTTTTAATGTTAGAGAACTTTTGAATGATACCATGTCATAAATACTTGAAATATGATTGGTATGAATTTCTTTTCAATTTGAAATATAACATGAATTTTTACGACACTTTCATTGTTGAATTGTTCTCCTTTTTGTTGATGACAAAGGGGGAGAAATAATACCAAAATGTGGTAAATTGATGATAAATGTATGCAATATATTTCATCATATATACTTGAAATGTTTGCTTGATAATTTTTTTTCATTATGATAAGATATCTAGAGCTTAACTTGCAATTTTACAAATTGATATCTTGCCATAGAATGATGAATTGCTATCTTTGTCATCTTTCATATGTGAAATATCAGACTTGAAAATGAATGTCATGCCTTGACATCATTTAAGAATGTTACATCATGATAGGAATCATGATGTCTGTATTGATAAGTTTAAATGAACTTAACTTATTAATATATCTCTTGAATTCAAAGGCCTTGAATTCAAGAATGTCTTTTCTCAAGTATGACATATAGATAGGGGGGGTTAAGGTTAACTCCGTCATCAATTGATTATCATCATCAAAAAGGGAGAGATTGTTGAATCTCGGATTTTGATGATGAAGTCAATTATAATTTGTTTGATCTAATCTATATGTTGAGAAAAGTGTGCAGGATTAACTACGATGACAATAAGACATTAAGCAGGTGTTGTGTCGGAGTCAAGATCGAGATCACATTGGGAGTTCGAGAGTTCAACGGAAATCCGGACGTTCGTCGAAAGTTCTGCAAGAACTAACCAAGAAGTCCAAAAGCTTGCCATAGAAGCTCATTGAAACTTGCCAAGAAGATCGTCGCAAAGTCTAGGAGCTTGCGGGGTGTCCGCCGGAGCGTTATCGAGAGTTCGTCGGATGTTCACCGGAAGTACGTCGAAAGCTCGCCGGAAGAGCAATTGACACACCGAAACAAGAAGTGCAGTAATCATGTCTTAAATATCGTAGTTAGAGCGTAAATTAAGTTAAGATTGGGAGGTAATCCGACTAACTTAATTAGGGGTCAATTGGGCCCTAAGTTGGGCCAGTTTGGGTCGGATTCAAGGCCCAACCGGGACCCTGAAAAGTTGGCCGACAATGGCACCACCAGGGTCGACAGTAGCACCGCCTAGAAAGCAGTGCCCTCCCAGGAATTCTGGGTGGTTGTATCGCCCAGACTGGGTGGTGGTACCGTTGGCAGTTATTGTTGCCAACGGTGGTACCGCCCCTATCAAGCGATGGTACCGCCAGAGCTCGGTCTCCGAGCTCTGTCAAGCAATGGTACCGCCCAGTGTCAGGTGCCAGGCGGTGGTACCGCCAGGACCCCGAAAATCTAGGATTAGACACTTTTTGGCTCTATTTTTGAAGCCATTGGAGCCTACAAAAACCCCACCCTTTCCTGCATAAAACGGAACGAAACCTATTAGCATAATCTTGAGTTCTTGAGCCTTAAAGTATTGTAAAAGTTAGAGTTCTCTTCCTTCATCTCTTAGCCTTATAACCATCTAAGAAAGAGGAATGAGACTTGTAAGGGTTGTCTCCTAAACCCGGTAAAAGAAGAAAAGCTGTAAAAGGTAGTTGGCCTTCGCCTATTGAAGGCCTTTAGTGGACGCCGGTGATCTCGTCGAAGGAGGAATCCGAAAATGGATATAGGTCACATTGACCGAACTACTCTAAAACTCAGTTTGCATTTACTTTGAGCAACTTTCTTTTATAGCATACTGCCTCTCCTCCTTATTGTGCTTTAACTACGTCTACATACGCTTTCACGTAAACATCTTCCGAAATCGGCTTTAATCTTATGAAGACTTATGGAACCGATGCTTTTTATTTGTGCAATTCATATTTCTGCAATCATCTTAGTCTTCTCTTGCACTTTCATGAAAGGTTTCAAGTTCAAATTCCTTCCGAAACGGATTGAATCGAAACCGTTCTCGTTGGAATCGGTTTTAATCGAAACAAGTTTTTTTTTGAAATAACGAAAGTTTTCCGCTGCACTAATTCACCCCCCCCTTAATGTCGCTCTTGATCCTAACATAAGCACCATCAAATATACAGAACTCACTCACTCATAATATAACTTACATGTATCTCTGTTATTATATCGTCCAATACAGTTAAAATATTATGTTTAACTAGAATATCGATAAAAAGTCAAATCCTCATTTTGTTTATGAACAAAATGTTACAGAAAATTTAGACCAACAAACAACACCAATTAGCAAAACCTCGATGATGTCTCCAGGTTTTTGGCCAAAAACAGTCAATAAAGAAGAGCAGAATTAAAGACAATATTTTGAAGCATTACCCTTGAAAGTTCTACATCTATTCAAGGTTATACTTCTATTATTAGTTACTAATATAATTGGTTGGCATACTTCGAACCAATGTTTGCTAAACCAGCCAGTTCGGTACGATCTAACGGATATATATATATATATATATATATATATATATATATATATATATATATTATATATATATATATATATATATATATATATATATATATATATATATATATATTGATTGTAAGAAGACAAGAAGTGTATTAAAGATGAAGATTGTTATAATATACAAAAGACACCCTTCACCACATCAGAGACGGGTGGATCATCAAATACAACCCCAACAGAGAACAATCCCAATTCTAGTGATAGTAATATCATAACCAACATATAGCAACAACAATCATTCGGTACCCATGCACACTGTTACACTTGTCTAAGGTATTCCTTTCCTTGCATATCTGCTTCAATCAACTTTTGCAGGTCAGGCGGAAACTTGATGGGGACAGAAGTTTCTCCTCACGTGTACATAGGTGAGTAAGTCAATAGGCTGGTTCACTTCTCCATGGGTAAAAGAGAATGTCACTTGCTCAAATCTCAACAGGATCAACTAAATTCGCTAAGGATAATCCTACTCCATGGCGTCTTGTACCTCTTGTGCAGGATGTCCATTGCAACTTTAGAATCAGACTAAAGATGGATGGATTCAATATTCCTGATGCTGGCTATCGAGAGGCCGAATAGGATAGCTTGTAGCTTGTGCAGAAGGATGGGACCTTCTTTGGGTGTTCCTGCCGTCACAGTAAATATTGATATGCCCACATGGCTGGCCATGGAAACAGATAGGGAGGCATTTGCATGTAGCACAACAATGCTAACAGGTGGGGGGTCCAGCAATGCCAAGTGTACTCAGGAGTCTTAAACATGGGGCCCAAGTTCCAATTTTTAGCAATGGCCCGATTTGAAACATTGTCTTCGGCATGACTAAGGCAACTCTGTAATATCCTTGTAACATCATGAACCATAACAAAGATATTAAGTTTTGGAGATCTCTGAGCATTTAGTTTAAATCTATGATTTCTCTCAACCCACACATGATACGTGGTCAAGATGATGACCAGCTTCCTAATCCGGCTCAAAAAACTAACATTTGGCATTTGTTGGGATATCCATGTCAATTCAGCTGCCCAACCTAGGGGTGTGTGAACAAGTTGTATTCCTTAGCATAGATCCCCAAATATATGATGAGAAGGGGCACTCGAAAAATAGATATCGGATGCTTTCATCACTTCGGACACATAAGAAACAGGTGGAGTTTAGTGCATATCCTCCATTTAGACAATCTATCCGTGGTGCTCAACCTATTTAAACAAGCCAGCCATGAGATGAAAAAAAACTATGGTATGTGCCCTAACCAGATAAGTTTGCTCCATGTAACCTCAGTACTTGGCTCCTCCAAAGCTTCATAAGCTAATTTTAAGGTGAATTTTTCAGAATATGAAGGCTTCCTAACCACAGTTTTTCTAGGCATTCGGAAAGGCTTTAACTTTATAAAGACTGTCCCAAATTGGAACCAGGGTCTGGGAATGGGGGTGGTCAACTTCCCAAACTCCATCCTTGCGAATATGAGCAACCCGAGCCAAAAGGTTCAAAGATATCTCATATTATATAAGATCTCTAATGTTAAGCTTCAAAACTCCTCTTAGAGGGTCAAACCAATTATAAGTGTCTTTCAGAGGGTCAAACCAATTATAAGTGTCTTCCCTATCTCTAATAATATAAGTCATGTTATGTAATGCTTTGGCTCAAACCTGTAACATGCTTCTAAAGCTCCAAGAGCAAACATTAGGGATAGGAATGGACCAGATTAAGTTGTGGGTTAGATACCTCCTTGTAATCCATCCAACTCAAAGAGTCTTTTTTTAAAGCCACCACCCAGATAATTTGTTGTAAGCAGGCTTGGTAGAAGATCCATGTTCATGAAACTGATATAGTTTTACACTAGTTGTCAATGATCTAATGGAACCCTCCATATTTTTCATCTGTTATTGAATAAAATGAAGAGATCAATGAAAACATTATTCATATAATAAAAATAAGATGGTTAAAATTGAGAGAGATATCAGGAGTCTTGTGCAATCATTGAATACCTTTGAGATTAAAAGAACAATTTTATACGATAGTTATAAGTCCAACAATGCTTTATAGATCTAAGCATTGGACAGTTAAAACAAAATATATATATAAAAAGTTTGTGTTATCGAGATGAAAATGTTGAGATGGATGTGTAGAGTTATTAAGAAAGATTGAAAAAAAAATATTTTTATTCATGAACAACTAGGTATCGCTTCGATAGAGAATAAAATGAGAGAAAATCATTTAAGATGGTATAGGCATATGTTGACGAGACCTTCAAATGCAATAGGCAAAAGAGATAAAGTAATTAATATTAGTGGTACAAGAAGAGGTAAAGAAAGAGTAAAAAAACTTTAATAGAAAATATAAATAAATATTTAAGTACTCTGAACTTAACTAAACATATGACTTTTTATATATCTTAATAGCGGTAAAAGATCCATATAGTCAGACCCTAAATAGTTAGGACTTATGGGTTTGTTGTTGTAAGAAGGGTTGGTCGAGGGATTAGATGTTCCAAATACCAAGTCCACCTGCATGCAACGGTTTATATGGGAGGAGAAAGATGTTGCACCAATATAGGATTTTCCCATTAATAACAGCTTGAATCAATTGAACATGGCCAACTTCGGAAAGATAATGACTCTTCCAACTTTGAATTTAATTAGCAATGGACTGTATGAGAGGCATATAATTTGAGAAGGATAATCTTTTACTAATTAAGGGGACTCCCAAGAATGTGGTAGAAATAAAACCAAAAGACATTACAATAAGTTCGAGATATCTTGCTGAGGATTCCACAAACATCCTGCAAAGAATATAAGGAATTTTCCCGTATTGTTTTCTAGACTAGAATCGTTAGCAAATTGATGTATGATATCATGAATAGAAGCAGCTGATGAGAGATTTGCTACTAAGAATAAGTCATTCGCAAACATAAGATGAGTTGATAGAGGGTTATGACAATGATGATGCAGTTGAAAAGATTTTGCATAATAATCACATAGAGATAGGGCTGCCTTGTCTAAGGCCCCTGGTCCCTTTGAAGAAACTCACATTAGCACCATTTAAGTTAATGGTGAAAGTTGTATTTATGATGCATGCCCAAACCCAATTGATGAACTGTGTTGGGAATTCATGAAGTTCTAGTAAATGTAGGAGAAAATTCCATCTAACTGACTCGTAGGCCTTGTGGAGATCGATTTTTAAACCTATTCTCGGAGGACCTTTGTTGAGATGATAATTGTGCACGTTTCGTGACACAAAGTTATATTTTCATGAATAAACTGACCTTTCAAGAAAGTGAATCGATAATGTTATGAAGCACCTTAACAAGCCTATTCAATATAATCTCGAAATAAACTGATAGAGTACTTTGTATATAAAAAGGGGTCTAAAATCAGCAGAAGGTTGGGGATTCATCTTCTTGGAAACAAGAGTAAGGTAGGTGATGTTTACCTCTAAACATCTTTCCATTGCTAAAGAAATCCTTTCGTAGCAGCAACATTGCTCGTAATAATATGCTAACAGAAAATGTAGAAGTGGGAATTAAAACCATCGACTCCCGATGCCTTATCCAGATTTGTGTTGAGGATGTCATCTTAAATTTCCTTCTTCAAAATATACTGTCACAGGCACACTTTGAGTCAAAAGTGTTGGAATTAAACTTGTTCAAATATTATAAAGAGGTTTATTTCATCAAAAGAAAGATTCAGTGCATCAAGAAGGAGATTCATTACATCAAGAAGAAAAAATAGATTAAAAGTCTATAGAAAGATAAGTCAAATTGGCTATTAATTCTTGAAAGGATCTCTTGAAAGAGAATGATTCATCTTGAATACAATTAATATAATGTATTTTTGGGGACTATATAAACCCCATATGTTGGGTCATGAGTGATATAGAGTTTCTGCAATTGTAAAAGAGTTTTTCTTGAGAGAAATATAAAAGATTGAAGCTTGTCCTATTCTTCTTCTGTTTGATAGATCTATCCCCTCTTCCTATCAAGTTCAACAAAAAGTAAGTTTTCTAGTCACCACTAGCTGAGAAAACCTTATGACATATGAGGGGCGAGGAGATCATGAAGTTGCTCTCCCTAGATCAGGTGATTGCTAGAGTCCACCAAAGATAAGATTGATTTTTGGTTCCTGCAAGCGCAAAGAGATCAAAAGAAATAAGGGATATTGGCATCCTTGAGATTTAGCCAAAGGTCCCTAGATTTCATTGTATAGACTCTTTAGTTTCAAGGAGTTTATATAGTTTGGTTGTAAGAGTCTGTTCATGTTTGTGGCGACTTTCGTCTAGAGGAGAAGAATCAATATCCTTTTGAATAAGATGTAATTGATCTCGAATAGATTGAAGAAGCTCCTATGATCCAGGTAGACAGAGTGAGACCAGCTTTTGAGCCTAACTTTGACTGCTTTCAGCTTCTGTTCTAATATGAACATATGGGTGCGGTTTATACGACTACTATGAACCATAAAGGAGTTCCACACCTACACCACTTTGAAGAACCCAGATTAAGAAGTCTAGAAGTTGAAGAAGCAGAAACTCCTATTGCCCCTTCGAGGTTGACTAAGCCAAACAATTGCTAGAGTGATCAGAACATCAGAGGGTAGAAACCATGCTTCAAAATCAACAAAACAAGATATCTAGTTTTCGTTTACAAGCACTCTGTCCAGCTTACTCATGATACATTGCGCTCCAACTACTTTATTATATCACGTTAGATGTTGTCCTTTCAATTTGAGGTCGAATAATCACAATTTTAAAAGATAATAAAAAAATTTCATCACAATTGAATTCAACACTATAGGCGCCCACCAACCTTTTCTTGGGGATAGAAAACAGTGTTGAAATCTCCTAAAACCACCCAGGGACCAAGAATAGATACCGATATTTAGAGGAGGGAGTCCCAAAGACCTATACAATCAGCCTCAGGTATAGAGTCCATAAACCGTGGAAAAGGTAAATGATTCCTATGTCTGCATATCCAAAAGAGAACCTGACATAACTCGAGGGAAAATAGTAACCATGGCAATGGAAACTGTAGAAGGGTTCAAAATGCACCAAATGTGAGAAGAATCAGAAGAACAATTTGTACGACACCTCCAATCTTAAAACATATTGTTTAGAATAAAATTTACTTTAGTTTCCTAAACCTGTGGTTCCAATATGAAGAAACATTCGATGTGTTTTTTAACAATAGAGACCATGACAGTCTTTTGTTTAATAGTGGCATTGAGGCCCCTAATGTTTCGTATTCCAAAATTAATCATAAGAAAGGTTGAGGGTTATGCAGGGTACTCGAGGGATCCAGGACAATGGAGTAGCCCTTTGCTTTTTCACACTCATGATTGTTGAATCCCAGATTTTGAAGATGAAATCAATTGATAAAGTTATGAACTAGTGAGCGTTTAAGATGAGTGACACAAGAGAAACTTCAATCATGGACTTAAATCATTGAAACAGAATTAGACGTTGGGCGGAAGAGCCTCATGTTAGACATTGGATGTCAAGCCGGAGGATCGATCGATGTGCTGGAGGATGAACTTCATGTCATGAGTCCGAGCATCGGGCCGAAAGGATCGAGTATTATGCTAAGAAGATCAGATGATGTGGGAGGTTAACATGCCGATGGATCGGGCAATACACCAAAGAAAATGATGATGTACTGAAGGTTCGGACGAAGTGCCGGATAAACAAGATGACATGTTGGGCAACGTAGGCTTCATGATTTATATTTGTTGTGTCTTGATCAAAGTAATTTAGAGTTTAATAGAGTTAGTTTTGGGTGTAACCATGCCAACTTGATTAGAAGCCCGTTGGGGTTGAATCAGGGTTGAATTAGGCCTATTGGAAGGCCAATTCAATAACCTGAGGTTGGGCTAGGTGATGGAACTGCCAATGGGCTGGGAAGTATGAAATGTACTTTTTTTAAAAACCCGACGGTGGTACCATCAGGGTCAACAATGGTACTTCCTAGTGTCAAGCGATGGTATCGCTCAGACTGGCGATAGTACCGCTAGTGCTCAGGGCGGCAAATGATGGTATCGCCAATACCTTGAAGACCCAGGGATTTAAATTTTTGGCTTCATTTTGAAGCCATTTGGGGCCTATAAATACCCCACATATTCTTACTTAGAATAACAAGAAAAAGAAACAAAAACCTATGATTTTAAGTATGTAAACTCTCTTAAAAATCTCTTCCTCGTGTTTAGAAGTCTTTCGAAGGGAGGAGTGAGATCTTGTTGTAAAAGAAAGGTGTGATGGTTCTCTCCTGAGCCTATAAAAAGGAGAAAGATTGTATCAAGAGTAGTTGATCTTCGTTCGTTGAAAAGAAGATCAATAGTGAAAGCCAATGGTCTCGAGGGAAGAGGAATCGGGAGTGGACATAGGTTAGGACAACCAAACTACTATAAATCTAGTTTGCATTTTCCTTTATGCTTTTCATTCTTATTACTAACTGATTTAGTTGCTCACTACCTTTACTCGCATTATAAGTTAAACGCATTTCCGATATGAGTTTCATTGAACGAACTTTCAAACCAAAATTTTTCAAAAGCACTAATTCACCACCCCCTCCCCCTCCGCCCCCCACTCTTAGTGCCTTTACGATCCTAACAGTTGGTATCAGAGCAAGGTTCTCTCAATTGGTTTAACACCCAAGAGAGATTAAATGGCTTTCTCTAGCAATCAAGAGGGTCACTCTATCACTCGCCCTCCTATATTTAGTGCAACAGATTATACTTATTGAAAAACACAAATATGGATTTTCTTGATTTCTATGAATTTTGATTTGTGGAATGTCGTTGAATGTGGTTTTAAAAAATCTTCTAGACTAATGAATAAATAAAATGATATAGAGAAAAAAACATTTTCTTTAAATGCTAAAGCTAAGAAAACTTTATTTTATGTTTCAAACAAAAATGAGTTTAATTGTATTTCTATATGTGAAACAACACATGATATTTGACACATACTTGAAATTACACATAAAGACATGAGTAAAAGAATCTAAGATTAATCTTTTGGTATATGATAATGAATTATTTAAAATGATGCCAAGTGAAACCATTGGTGGCATGTGCACCCGTTTTACGAATGTTGTCAATGGTTTGAAAGCTCTTGGTAAATATTATACTAATCTTGAATTAGTTAATAAAATTTTAAGATCCCTTCCAAAAAGTTGGGATCCAAATGTGACTGCAATTCAAGAAGCAAAGGAATTGAACAATTTTCCTCTTGAAAAATTTATAGGATCATTAATGACCTATAAAATGACTTAAAAGACCCATGACGAATAAGAGGATAACTTTCCAAAGAACAAGAATGATATTATACTTAGAACTAAAGAAGACCACTCGAGCGAAAGCTTAAGTGATGATGATGATATATAACTCCTTACAAGAAAATTTAAAAAATTCATAAAGAAACAAAAAAAATCCTGTAAAACAAAACTCTAAAAATAAAAATGAACTCAAAAAAGACAATCAATTTGCTATGAATGCAAAAAGCCAAGGTACTTAAAAAATGAGTGTCCACAATTGAAGAAGAAGCTACTAGCACAAAAGAAGAAGAAAGCACTCAAGGCAACTTAGGACGAATCAAGTACATCAGAAGACGAAGAACAAACCAATGAAGATGAAGTTGTGAACTACGTATTAATGACTTTCAACAATGTGGGATGTGACTCAACTGAAACATTTTTACCTTATAATGAATTGCTTGATGCATTTCATGATTTGAATGATGAACTTAAGATAATTGATAAAAAATATAAATTGTTAAAAAAGGATCATATTTCCATCTCTAGTGAATTTGATAAATTGAAAAATGAGTATGATAATTTCTTGTTAACATCCTGCACTAAATGTAAAGAGTTAGACACATTCAAAAATAAAAATATGTTGTTACAACAAACATTAGAAAATTTTAAAATTAAAAATAAATCATTAAACATAATTTTTGCTAGCAATGGTTATGCACATAGAAAGGAAAGAATTGGCTTCGTGAGTAGTAATACTCAACAAAAGCCAACTACATTTATAAAAGGACCCACATTACATGTTCCACCTAAAGTTAAATATAATTTTTATGATAGATGTGGTCATTATGCTTATAAATATTCATTCAAAAAATATAGCTCACATAAATTAATTTGGGTTCCTAAAAGAACCATAAATAATTCTATGCCAAAAGTTAAGAAAGATAGATCTAATCATGAGGGACTCAAAGTTAAATGGGTACCTAAAGCAAACCCTTCTTTCTTGTAGATATGTCTATAATCGAAAGTTAGGAGCAAAAAAAAAAATCTTGATAGTGAATGCTCAAAGCATATGACCAGAGATCCAAAACACTTCTCGAAACTCACTAGCTGAAACAACAATAATAAAGCAAAAATCATTGAAATTAAAATTATTGGTAACAAATCAAATCTTTGATTGAAGAATGTAGATGGTTTAAAACACAACCTATTAAGCATTAGTTAATTATGTGATAAAGGATCTAATATTAAATTTGAATCTAATGCTGGCATCATAGAGATACCATATAAAAATCTATGATCGCTTTAAGAAGCGATAATGGTTATACTATTGATTTTGATGATTGTCATGACGTAACTTGTTTTTCGGTTTCAAACGATGATACATGGCTTTGGCATAGAAGATTAGGGCATATTAGTATGAAATCAATCGCACAAATGCTAATAAGAGGAATGCATTTTTCTTGAAAATTTATCTATCTCTAAAGCTTATCAAGTTTTTAATAAGAGATCCTTAGTCATTGATGAATCTATTTATGTTATTTGAATCTCTTGAACTAAGAAAATGATTTTGATGATGATTTTATATTTTATAATTTGATTTTCTCTCCAAAAGTAACTTGGATACATCTACTTCCAAAGAATAGAAGTATGCATATGCATATCCTAAAGAGCTAATCATTAGAGACACATCAAAAGGTGTTCAAACTCGCTCTTCTTTGAAAAATATTTATTTAAATCCATAAATCAAAACTTTTATTATTTATTCTCGTATAATTCTTTCGTTTTATTAAAGAGAATATTTATCAAAATGAATCATGACCTTTTGGGATTCACGACTTGAGATTTATATGACTTCTTTGTATTTATGACTTGTAATACCTAATCATCAAATTGATCTCTCATGATTTAAATTTATCTTTTGTGCTATCATTTGAACATTGATGTAAATTTTACATCATTGTATTCTTTCCTTCTTTTTGATAAGGATAAAGGGGAGAAAGAGAAGTGCTAACTTACACATCTCAAAAATAAGCAAAAACTTATTAGCTTGCACATTACAAAAAGAAGCAAAAACTTACTAACACATCTCAAAGGGAACCAAAAACTTGCTAGCTTGTACATTTTAAAGAGAAGTAAAAACTTGCACATTTCTCCTTTTTGTTGATGACAAAGGGGGAGAAGTTGACTATACTCTTTGATGACTTGAAATTTTGATGATATGGAATTATGTATATCTTAACTTATGTTTTGAAATTATGATGTATGCATTGATATTTTAACTATGATGTGTTGTATATAACTTTTGCAAAGAAAGTCATTATGATTAAAATTGTTTTGACTTAAATTCAAAAACTAGCATTATAAGGTTATCATTTTCTGAATTCGAGTTTATTTTAATATGACATAGACAAGGAGAGTTTAGTTAAAACTCTATCATGAATTGGTTTGTCATCATAAAAAAGAGAGATTGTTGAATCTTGGATTTTGATAATAAAATCAATTGTTGAAGTTATGAACTAATGAGCATTTAAGATGAGTGACGCAGAAGCAATTTCGTTCATAGACTTGAATCATTGAAGCAGAATCAAACATTGGGCCGAAGAACATCATGTTAGAGATTGGATATCGGGCTGGAGGATTGGTCAACATGCCGAAGGATGGACTTCTTGCCATGAGTTCGAGTATCGGGCCAAAAGAATCGGATATTACGTCAAAAAGATTAGATAATGTGGGAGGTTAACATACCAATGGATTTGAAATACATCAAAGGAAAGGTGTTAGGACTCTAGCTAGGAGAGTCCTAATTGAGAGGGGCATTCATGTAAAACCTACCTAGCTGACCCTTATTAAAGAGGTAAAAAGGCCGGCTAGGGTTAGGAGGTTATTTCTTAAAGAAACATTAGGAGTTATAAAGGAATACGAGTCTTGAGTAGGTGTCTTATTAGGAGTTGGGGTTTAGAAGCCCTATAAGTAGCCATGTATTCATCCTCTTTTCTCAAGCAATAAATGAATCTTTTCTGTAACCTTTGAGCAGCAATTTGAAGGAAGGAACCCCTATAGAGTTCCAAGGAGGCCAATCATCTAAAGAGATCAACCCCAAGCTTAGAATCTGTAAGGTTTCTATCACTTAGTATCAGAGCAGCATTCTTGGCATCTCGCTGCCCTTCCACAGCTATCCATCAGCTATCCACAGCTGCCCAAAGTAATTCCCACAATTACTTAAAAGATCATCGCCGAATTCCACCATCTTCTCCACTACTGCAGATCATCCTTTGATCTCCCCGTGAATTGTTACATATTCTGGTTTCATATTTTACTGCTGTTGTAATTTAGTTATCCTTATTCAAAAATCCAAAAAAGTCATTCTTATATTGTTGCACACTCCTTTTGTCGCAAAAGTTATCATCTTTATGAACGAAGGATTACTGTAGAAAATTTCAACGGCATATTGTTGCCTTAACCGATCTATTTGCAATCAATTTTGGGAAATATTATGGCAGTTCTGAGACATCAGTTCACTGCTTGTTCATCCGTGCGAGATTTGATGGCTGCCTGCATGGATAAACAATGCAGTGATATATGTTGCTGTTCTGGTCAATGCGTTTATAGTGTAGACAGGATAACGTAGACGCATGAAAGATCACTGATTCTACTTTTTCACATAGGTTGGTTAATCTAATGACTTTCCATATAATCAGAGCTCTTGCATTTTGATTTGATTGGAGTTGCTAGTTGTCAATACGGTTGGGTCGTTTGGCTGTTAACTTTGACCTGCATGGGCACTCAAGTTTATCATAAAATAATTAATATTTTAATTTTATTAAATCTAAATTATTATTTTAGGATTGTACATTTATCACATCCTTATAAATCAATTTTAATTTTTATTACATAATCAAAATTAAACTAATCTGAATGTTATAACTTCAAAAGTAAACTAATCTGACGTTACATTTTATGACTGATGAAATTTCTTATACACTTTATAGATCATCTTGGCTTCCATCTAAGACTGATCTATTAAGGAATTCATTTCTAAAAATGTTCTTCTGTTGCTGCAAATTTTCATCGCAAACCATTGAAATTTTTCGATGAGAATTCTGCTATCACAACTTGCACCAATTTCCTTACTGTTATACTACCAAAATTTTCTTGATTAAATTAGTCATCCTTATTGTTATATAAACTGAGATTTTGCTATCAAATTTCCTCCTCAAATCTCTCATTTTTTGCTGGAAATTTCGTCGAGAAATCGTTATTTCTTCGATGATAATTCTGCTCTTACAAGATAACACATACCAACAGCAAATTCCACTGATTTCTATCAAAATTTTGCTGCCATCTATCACAGATCTAAAACCTTTTTCCCTAACCTTCATCCACTACCATCACAACCCTAAAACTCTACTAACCACACCCTCAAATTGCACCCAAAATAGCCACAAAACAAGCCTAAACCACAACCTACATCCACCAATTCACTAACACTTTCAACCATCACTTCTCTCAACCTATACATGTCTTTAACCCGACAATAAAAGAGACATCTTAACATCACAGATTTGGAAGCATATACTATGGCATCTGAGGAGCCAATCAATGCTAAATTCGACCACCAAGCCCGAAGAAATCACATCCAGGAGAGAGCTCAGACCAATCGCACCAAACCCGAAGAGATGACTTCCAAGAGAGGGGAGGCTCTATAATCAATCCCAACTATCCACGCATGAGGATAGACTTCCCTAGATGAGAAGAAGGAGACTCGATTGGTTGGATCTCGCGTGTAGAGCGATATTTTCGGTACCACGAAATCGCGGATGCATTAATGGTGAAAATTACGACTATACATCTTGAAGGAGATATCATATAGTGGTTTGACTGCTTTGAGCACACTCATGGAGTCTTCTCATGGCAACAATTCAAAGAAGGACTGTTGATCTGCTTCGGACCAACTGATTACAAGAACATTGATGGACAACTATGAAAGATCCGACAAACCTCCACCATTCAAGAGTACCAAACCAGGTTTGAAAGGTTATCTAATCAAACTCATGATTGGTCTAAAAAATAGCTATTGGAGATCTTTATTGAGGGCTTAAAGTCGAAGATCCAAGGAGAAGTTAAAGTGCGACAACCGTACACGCTTATGGTAGTCATCTCTTTCGCACAACTTTAAGAGAAGCGATTGAACCATGAAGCCTGGAGGACTAGGGTCACTCCCCAACCAGCAATATTGAAGCCCTCAACCCCCCCCACTATCAACCGAGCCCCTGCATCAAAAAGGTTGGCAAGAGAAGAGCTTCGGGAGCGATCTGCGAAGGGGTTATATTAGCATTGCAACGAGCCATGGAATCGTGAGCATCGCTATAGATAAGGGAGACTTCTTATGATTGAACCAGTAGAAGAAGAGATCATTGAACATCCAGAAGAGAGCCTTGAACATGAAAAAGAAGATGCAGAAGAAGAGCCATAACTGACAGACATTATGGTACACGCACTAGCCGACTATTCAAACCCACAAACGATGAAAGTTGGAGGCCTTCTCAAATAACAACTGATCACTGTTCTCATCGACATGGGTATCACTAATAACTTCCTAAATAGTAAGGTTGTTGCTCGGATGACACTCCATATCGAAGGTTGCAATAAGTTCGATGAAAAGGTCACCGACGGCAGAACCCTAAAGTGCGACCAAAGATGCTTGTAGGTGAAACTATCGCTCCAGGACCAAGAGATAATTGCATATTTCTTCCTCCTCCCTCTTAATGATCATGAGGCTATGCTTAGAATTGAATAGTTGATGACATTAGATGATATTTCTTAGAATTTTATGAAACTAATTATGAAATTTTATAGTAAGGGGAAACAGGTGATACTGCACGGGAAACGTGAGGGCGACATAATAACGATTTGCACATAACAAATGGAGAAGGTTTTGTATAAAACATGTAGTGACTTTTTAGTACAACTTGAGCAGCAAACTAAGGGAGAGCCAACAAAATTTGAAGATCCAAACCTACTTCCTTTGCTTGCTGAATTTTCAGATATATTTGACAAACCGCGCAACCTACTTCTTACCCATCGGCATGATCATTATATAATGATTCTTCTAAGCAAACCTCCAGAAAATACTTGGCCATATCAGTATTCACATCTCCAGAAGGATGAAATAGAAAGAATTGTAAAAGAGATGCTTGAAATAGGAGTTATTCAGCCAAGTTGCAGCCCCTACTCTTCACCGGTGCTCTTCGTACAAAAGGACGGAACATGATGAATCTACGTTGATTACCGAGCTCTTAATGGCATAACTGTCAAGAAAAAATACTCTATTCCAATAGTAGATGAATTGCTAGATGAAAGGGAGCACAAATCTTCACAATGCTGGATCTTTGATCCGAGTATCATCAAATATGAGTGTGCGAAGAAGACATACCGAAAACCGCCATTCGAACACAACGACCACTACGAATATTTGCTTTCTTCAATAGAAGGTGGAATATCTTGGGCATATCATATCGGAGGAAGGTGTAGTGGTGGACCCCTTCAAAATTGAAGCAATGTAGAACTGGCCGACCCCGAGGAACATAAAATTGCTACGTGGCTTTCTCGGTTTAATAGGCTACTACTGCAAGTTCATGAAAAACTATAGAAAGATTAGTACACCACTTACTTCCTTACTGAATAAAGATGCTTTCCAATGATTGGACAAAGGCACCACCACCTTCAAAAAACTTAAAGTCGCAAAGACGACAAAGCTCGTGCTAGCGCTATCCGACTTCGGTAAGGCTTTTGTTATTGAAGCTGATGCCTCTGAAGTCGGAATTGGTGTTGTATTAATGCAAGATGGCCGCCCCCTCACTTATACTAGTAAGATCATAAAAAAATTGGAGGCAGCACCAAGCTCCGTGGCTCATTACAATTGGGACTCCAAAGAATTATGCTATAAGGGATGCATTGTGCTTGTGCCAAATTCTACTTGCATCTTCACGAGCAGATTTTGGATAGAGTTATTCCAAATGCAAGGCACTAAATTGAAAAGGAGTATGATATATCACCTACAAACCGACGGCCAGACTGAAGTGGTGAACAGTTGCTTAGAGACATACCTCAAATGCTTCACCAACGATTGGCCAAAAGAGTGGACAAAGTGGTTTCCCTAGGCCAATGGTGGTATAATATAACTTATCATTCATCCACAAAATATACTCCCTATGAGGCTTTATATGATTGACCTCCCCATGTGATCCCAAAATATGTGTTGGGCATCTCTAAAGTGGAACAAATAGATAGGGAACTACAAAACGGAGATAAAATGTTGAAGTTTTTAAAAGATAATCTCACTGCAACTCAAGCAAGGATAAAACAATAATATGATCAACACAAAGGTGAAAGAGAATTTTCAATAGGAGATTAGGTCTTCCTACGGCTCCAGCCATACAAGCAAACATCAATCCAAACTAGAGCATCTATGAAGCTTTCACCTCGGTTCTATGGAACTTACCAAATTTTGGAGCGCATTAGAGCTATAGTATATAGATTGGACTTACCCACTAGCCCCTGAATCTATCCAGTCTTCCATGTGTTATGTTTAAAGCTCAAGCTGGGATAAAATGAGACAGCCCAAAGCTATCCACCAAATATGACTACCCAAGGAGAACTCCAAATCTAGCTGAGTACTACCCACTACTGAAGTACTAATACAATGGGCAAACTTATCAGTAGAATGTGCCACTTGGGAGAACAATGATGACTTAGAGATCAAATTCCTAGAATTCTTGGATCGTTAGCCTCGAGGACAAGGCTGATTTGAAGAGGGCGGGTCTGTTAGGACTCTAGCTAGGAGAGTCCTAATTGAAAGGGGTATTGATGTAAAACCTACCTAGTCGACCTCTATTAAAGAGGTAAAGAGGTCGGCTAGGGTTAGGAGGTTGTTTCTTGGAGAAGCATTAGGAGTTGTAAAGGAATAGGAGTCTTGAGTAGGAGTCATATTAGGAGTTGGGGTTTGGAAGCCCTGTAAATAGCCATGTATTCATCCTCTTTCTCAAGCAATAGATGAATCTTTTCTGTAGCCTTTGAGTAGTAATTTGGAGGAAGGAACCCCTATAGAGTTCTAAGGAGGCTAATACCCTAAAGAGATCAACCCCAAGCTTCGAATCTGCAAGGGTTCCAATAAAAGGACGATGTGTCGAAGGTTCAGACGAAGTGCCAGATAAACAAGAGGACATGCCAGACAACGTAGCCTTCAAGATTTGTATTTGTTGTATCTTGATCAAAGTAGTTTAGAGTTTAATTGAGTTGGTTTCAAGTATAATCATGCCAACTTGATTAGGAGCTCATTGGGCTTGAATCAGGGTTGAATTGGGTTTATTGGAAGGCTAATTCAATAACTTGAGATTGGGCCAAGTGATAGCACCATCAGGCCAAGCGGAGAAACCGCTTGAGTTGGAAAGTACGAAATGTACTTTTGTGGAGAACTCGATGGTGGTACCACCAGGGTCAGTAGTGGTACTGCCTAGTGTCAAGTGATGGTACCGCTAGGACAGTCTCTCAGGCTGTGTCAAGCGGCAGTATCGTCGATGCTCAGGGTGGCAAGCGATCGTATCGCCCAGTGCAGGCGATCGTATTGCCCAGTACAAGCGGTGATATCGCTAGTAACCCGAAAACATGGAGATTTAATTTTTGGTTTCATTTTTTATGTCATTTGGGGCCTATAAATACCTCATTTATTCTTGCTTGGAATAGCAAGAAAAAAAAATAAAAACTTATGATTTTAAGTATGTAAACTCTCTTAAAGTATTGAATCTCTTCCTCCTTGAGTTTATAAGTCTTTTTAAGAGAGGAGTGATGTCTTATTGTAAAAAAAAGATGTGAAGATTCTCTCTTGAGCCTATGAAAAGAAGAAAGAGTTGTAACAAGGGTAGTTGATTTTTGTCTATTAAAAAGATCGGTAGTGAAATTCGATGGCCTCAAGGGAAAAGAAATCGAGAGTGGACGTAGGTTAGGACAACCAAACCACTATAAATCTGATTTACATTTTTCTTTATGCTTTTCATTCTTATTACTAATTGATTTATTTGCTCACTACCTTTACTCATATTATAAGTTAAACGCATTTCCGATATAGGTTTCATCGAACAAACTTTCAAATCGAAATTTTTCTAAAGCACTAATTCACCCCCCACGCCCACCCCCTTAGTGCCCTATTTTTATAATAGGAGTATCATCCTCGAACTCATCATCCTCATTTGAAAAAGGGGGAAATCGATTTGTAACATTCATATAATCAAATTTAGAGGTCCTTCCCTTAACGAGATCTTTGGTAGACACTATCCCCTCGGTCTTAGAACGAGTAGGGCTAGCTGAATTAGTCTCCTCCATATTATCACGAACGATCGTCGCGCACCCACAACAACTTCATTCAACGAATTGTTTGTCACTTTTGCATATATAGATGCTTAGCAACATGTTTTTCCTTGGTTTTATGTGTTTTTGCATGTAAAAATGTAAGTTTGAATAGATTGCAACACTATAGTGCAACTGCGTGCCGCACCGGGAAAAACAACTGAAAATGGCTCCATTTTCACGTGCTACTACTTATTTTCTGCAGATTGTTGCTACACACAAAATGTCAGCCATCTTAGCACCCTGGTATCTCTGGTTTGTAGAATCTATAGGGTTGATTCAAATAGAAATTTGGATAGGTATCTGTGCTCCTAATCTTTCAAAGGTACTGAAAGATAGATCTACAAGTCTATTTTTAGAGAAAGTAAGTTTTGCCCAAATCAAAATTCGGTACACTAAATTTTACCTAACTTTATTTCTCACAATGTTCTTTTGTACTTTGGTGTTTGTGGGATAATATGAACTTATGCTAGAAATGGGAAAGGGAGTTGCGTTTAGAGCTACGATGCTCTTGTCGACTCCAAAATGGGGTAGACTTATGTTTGATGGTTATCCAAAAATGAATGGATCATATTATGTTATGATCCAACTTCACCCTCTATGTTTGTTGATATATTATCCAAAGTTTTGCTTATGTGTTCCTTTGTGCGCTTTGGATAAAAATAAAATGAATGCAACGTCAAATATGACATTTGAGCATTTGTTCCTTATTTGTTCATTTGATTTCCTCCAAAATATTTTATACATCATTGATATGTTCTGAAATATTTCATACACCATTGATATGCTCTGAAATATTTCATACACCATTTATATGCTCCGAAATATTTCATACACTATTGATATGCTTCGAAATATTTCATACGCCATTGATATACTCCAAATTATTTCATACGCTATTGATATGCTCCAAAATATTTCTTACGCCTTTCATATGCTCCAAAAATACTCTTTACTCTATTGTTATGAACAAAGTATGTTTCAAATTAAATAACATTTATGATTTTGTATCTAATGAGATGACATCCATGAATTCTTATATCTGCCTTGCACTATTGATATGCTCCAAAATATTTCTTACATCTTTAATATGCTTCAAAAATAACTTTTACTCTATTATTATGAACAAAGGATGTTTCAAATGAATTGACATTTACGATTCTGTATCTAATGAGATGATATTCATGAATTCTTGTCTTTGCCTTGCACTTTGATACCAAGTTTGTCTGAAACTATCCTCTCTCGTCATGGATACGTTAGTCGCTTGCTGAGCTTTGTAGCTCACCCTGTTGCTATATAAATTTTTCAGATTAGCTTGTCACTCACTAAAATATTAGGATTGGATTGACGTAATGGAAAGCAAGAAGATTTTGGGAAAATATTTATTAGTTAATGTATTGTTGTATAAGTACACTTTGTGTGTAATGAAATATTGTCAGATAAATTTGACTTGATGTATCATGTAAAAGTTTTAAAAAACATCTCACCTTTGTAATTTTTGAATGTTAAGTTTAATTTACGATGATATAAACTTATGGTAAATGGTTGGTTTTGCGATTGTATAAATTTTCACACTAGTGGATTTACAAGTGTAGTTGAACAAATAAGAAACATAAGCTCAAATGTTATATTTGACATTGCATTCATTTTATTCTTATTTAAAGTGCACATATAAACTCATAAACAATACTTTGGATGTTATATTAAAAACATAAAAGGTGAAATATGATTATAACATAATAAGGTCCATATATTTCTGGATAACCACCAAACATAAGTCTCCCACATTTGGGAGCTCTATCCACCAACATCTGGATGAAGTCAATGAGGGTCAACAAAGCATCGCAGACTCTAAACATGACTCCCTTTCCCATTTCTAGAAAAGGTTCACATTATCTCACAAATACTAAAGTACAAAAGAACATTATAAGCAATAAAGTTGGCATATATCGGAAGAATATAAAAAACATCGAAAACATACATGTGCCTATATGAAACAATATGCTGCGAATACAAACTTTTGCATAATGCATTCGGATATGAAAAGATTTACGGACAAGATCATACAAGAGTTCAAAGCAATCACATAAGACTCAATTGAAGAAAGAATTATAGACGACCACCAAATATAAGTCTCCTACGTCTAAGAGCTCCATCCACCCACATCTGGATGAAATCAAAGGGGGCCGATAGAGCATCGTGGGCTCTAAGCATAACTCCTGTTATCATTTCTAGTAAATGTTTACATTATCCCACAAACACCGGAGGATAAAAGGATATTGTGAATAATAAAATTGACATATATCGGAAGCACATACGCAACAACGAAAATATACATATGCTTATATGAAATAATACGATGCAAACATAAATTTTCACACAATGCATTCATATATGGAAAGAACTAAGGACAACAACATACAAGAGTTCAAGACAATTACATAAGGGTCAATTGAAGAAAAAATTCTAGATGAATTCAATTTCAAAGAGATGAAACAAGAATAAGTAAAACTGACAAAAGTTCTATTCTGGCAAATTCTATGAGAAATATTGTATAAATAATTCAAACAATCAGTTATGCTCTAATTTACTGAAGAAAAGTATTATTGAAAGATATACCAATCTACTTTCTGATAAAATAAATTTTATATAAATTAGAATTTCCAACAAGGAGTTACAAATAATTTGGTAACCAAAGGTCAGAGAACAAAATCTCTATTTAGTCGAATCCATAGAGTTGATTCCAATAGATGTTTGGGCAGGGATTTGTGCTCCAAATCTTTGAATTACGGTACCAAAAGATAGATCAAAATTTTGAAGCATGAAGTATTTTAGAAAGCATGAAGTATTTTAGAAACCATGGACTTTATTTTAGATCCACCTAGAACCTCTAGAAAGCATGAAGTATTTTATGTTTTACTACTTAGAAAGTATATACCGAATCCCTCTCATGTCATTAAGTATGAGCCGATTGTAATCGATAACGACTTGTCTTACGTGGAAGAGTCCACCAGATCATTGATAAAAAAGAAAAGATCCTAAAAGATAGAATTATTGGAATCAATCTTGCCCAAACGTCTATTGGAATCAACCCTATGGATTCAACCAAACAGAGATTTTATTCTCTGACCTTTGGTTATCAAATTATTTGTAACTCCTTATTGGAAATTCCAATTTGTATAAAATTTATTTTATCAGAAAGTAGATTGGTATATCTTTCCAATAATACCTTTCTTAAGTAAATTGGAGCATAATTGATTGTCCAAATTATTTATACTATATTCCTCACAGAATTTGCTAGAATATAACTTTTATCAGTTTTACTTATTCTTGTTTCATCTCTTTGAAATTGAATTCATCTAGAATTCTTTCTTCAATTAAGCCTTATGTAATTGCCTTAAACTCTTGTATATTGTTGTCCTTAGTTCTTTCCATATATGAATGCATTGTGCAAAAATTTGTGCTTGCATCGTATTGTTTCATATAGGTATATGTATGTTTTCGTTGTTGCACATGTGCTTCCGATATGTGTCAACTTTATTATTCATAATATCCTTTTGTCCTCTGGTGTTTGTGGGATAATGTAAACATTTACCAGAAATGATAACGAGAGTTATGCTTAAGAGCCCACGATGCTCTACCGGCCCCCTTTGATTTCATCCAAACATGGGTGAATGGAGCTCCTAGACGTAGGAGACTTATGTTTGGTGGTCGTCTAGAAATGGATGGATCATATTATTTTATGATCTCACTTTACCCTCTATGATTTTAATATATCTAAAGTATTGCTTATAAGTTTATATATGCTTTGGATAAGAATAAAATGAATACAACATCAAACATAACATTTGAGTTTATATTTCTTATTTATTCTTTTGATATGCTCCGAAAGATTCATTATGTCTTTGATATACTTCAAAATATTTCATATACCATTGATATGCTCCGAAATATTTTATACGCCATTAATATGCTTTGAAATATTTTATACATTATTGATATGCTCCGAAATATTTCATATGATATTGATATGCTTTGAACTGTTCCTTACGACAATGATGTGTGCCTAAATATTTTTTACACTAATAATATGCTCCAAAATACTCATTACTCTATTGTTACAAAGTATGTTTCGAATAAAATGACATTGCTGATTCTGCACCTAATGAGATGACATCCATGGATTATTTTATCCTTGTCTTGCATTTTGATACTAAATTTGTTTGACTAAATTTTACTTTTAAGGGGGGGGCGGAGTTTAATATGCCCCATTTCTGATATTTTTATAAGGATCTATTTCTAAATATGAGGATTGTTTAATAATTCTTTTACATTAAATGATTTTATATTGAAAGTTTATTGCTAGGGACCTACATATGAATCTTAACAATTGGATATGATTTGTGAAAGATTCATATTAATTTTAAAAAGATGAAGGGCATATGTCATTAGCTAACCAAAGGATAGTGCCACTTATGATTATTCTATGAATGACACATAAGCTTCCTTCATGAATGCTTGCCACCTTGTCATCTTTGTGTTAGCCAAACCTAAGCAATTAGAGGAGAAAACTAAAGAAAAACTTACCAAATGAGAAAACTTGTAGCAACCAATGTAGACTGGAGAAGAGAAGGGAAGAGGAATTGAAGTAGAAGAAGAAGTTTTGTTTTGGATTGAGGTTTTGGATCAATTCCTTACACTTGGGAAAGAAATTTTTCTAAGGCAAGTGTTCTAACTCTTTTCTACTGTAATTCTAATCTTTGCTTTTGCCTTGATTATAAGAAATTTGAAGAGTTCTAGCCTTACATCTTATATCAATCTCGTTTAGTTATAAAACTTTGAATCTGAAATTTTCGAGATTTATAGCATATTTGTCTTCTTCTTGTTATAACTCTTTGTACTGAATTCTTATTTGGGCAAAACTTGCTTTATTTGAAAATAAACTTGTATATCTTTCTTTCCATACCTTGATTGAAAGATTTAGAGTACAAATGTCTACCCAAACTTCTATTTGAATCGACCATATAGATTCTATAAAACAGAGATACTATTCTTTGACCTTTCGTTACTATATTGCTTATAACTCTCTATTGGAAATTTTAATTAGTATGAAACATGATTTTTTGAAAACTAGACTCATAGATCTATCTTTTAGTACCTTGAAAGATTTGGAGCACAAATACATGCCCAAACTTCTATTTGAATTGACCCGATTCTACAAAACAGAGATACTATTCTTTGATCTTTTTGGTAAGTATTTTTTTTTTTTTGGGTAAGTCTATTCTTTGATCTTTCGTTACTATATTGCTTGTAACTCTCTATTAGAAATTCTAATTTGTATAAAACATGATTATTTGGAAACTAAACTCATAGATCTATTTTTTAGTACTTTACTTAAAAGATTTGGAGCATAAATCCCTGCCCAAACATCTATTGGAATTGACCCTATGGATTCTACAAAACAAAGATTTTATTCTCTAACCTTTCGTTACCAAATTATTTGTAACTCCCTGTTGAAAACTTCAATTTGTATAAAACTTGAAATATTTCATATATCATTGATATGCTCCAAAATATTTCATACGTCATTGATATGCTCCAAAATAGTTCATATACTATTGATATGCTCCAAAATATTTCATATACCATTGATATGCTCCGAAATATTTTATACGCCATTAATATGCTACAAAATATTTTATACACCATTGATATCCGAAATATTTAATACGCAATTGATATGCTCTGAAATATTTTATATGCTATTGATATACTCCAAAATATTTCTTATATCTTTGATATACTCCAAAATACTTCTTACTCTATTATTACGAACAACGTATGTTTTAAATGAAATGATATTTATGATTTTATATCTAATGAGATAATATCCATGAATTTTTGTATCCCTGTCTTGCATTTCGATACCAAGTTCGTTTGAAACTATCCTCTCGCCATGGATATGTTAGTCGCTTACTAAGCTTTGTAGCTCACCCCATTGCTATATAAATTTTTCAGGTTAATTTGTCACTCGCTAAAATATAAGATTGGGCTAAGATAGTGGAAAACTATTCAAATTTTGAGTAAGTCTTGTTGGTTGATATGTTGTTGTTGTATAAGTATATTTTGTATATAATGAAATGTTGTCGATGAACCAAAATTTATGTATCATGTAAAAGCTTTGAAAGACCTCTCAAGTTTGAAATTTTGGAACGTTAAGTTTAGTTTACGACGATATGAACTTGTGGTAAATGATTGGTTTTACGATTGTATATATTCTCACATTAGTGAATTAATAAGTGTTGTTAATGCTATGTTAAGTTGGCTTTGGGTTTCCTAAATTATCGAGTGATGTGGTGTATCCTGGCTTTGGGTTTCTTGAATAAACTCACAGGTTTTATATATGTAAAAAATGTTTGAATGTATTTCAATATCCTCAAATGTTAGTTTGAATCCTGAATTTGATTATTGATGAATTATAAATTTTCTAGATTTAAGATAGGTTCACGCCTCTTGAATGTGTTCAATTTGGGGCGTATAACATAGTGAAATATCCCTCATTTCTGAAATTTTTGTAAAGACCTATTTATAAATATAAGGATTGTTTAATAATTCTTATGCATTGAATGATTTTATACTGAAAGTTTATTGCTAGAGACCTAAATGTGAATCTTAGCAATTTGATATAATTTATAAAAGATTCATATTAAGTTAAAAAAAAGGATATGTGTCACTAACTAACCTAAGGATGGTGCCACTTATATTTGTTCTATGGATGACATATAAGCTTCCTTCATGTATGCTTACCACCTTGCCATCTTTGTGCTAGCAAAACCGAAGCAATTAGAGGAGCAAACTAAAGGAAAACTTACTAAATGAGGAAACTTAGTGCAACCAACGTAGACTTGAGAAGATAAGAGATGGGGAATTGAAGTAGAAGAAGAAGTTTTGCTTTGACTTGAGGTTTTGAATCAATTCCTCATATTTGGGAATTAAAATTTTCTAAGTGTTCTAACTCTTTTCTACTGTAATTATAATCTCTGCTTTTGTATTGATTATAAGAAATTTAAAGAGTTCTGGTCTTACATTTGATATCAATCTCGTTTAGTTATAAAACTTTGAATTTGGAATTTTTGAGATTTATGACCTATCTTCCTTGTTCTTGTTATAACTCTTTGTACCGAATTCTTATTTAGGCAAAACTTACTTTATTTGAAAATAGGCTCATAGATCTTTCTTTCTATGCCTTGATTGAAAGATTTGGAGTATAAATGTCTCCCAATCTTCTATTTGGATCAACCCTATAAATTCTGCAAAACAGAGATACTATTCCTTAACCTTTTGTTACTATATTGCTTATAACTCTTTATCAAAAATTCTAATATATATGAAACATGATTTTTTGTAAACTAGACTCGTAGATCTATTTTTTAGTACCCCCATGTAAAAGATTTTGAGCACAAATCCCTACCCAAACATCTATTAGAATCGATCCTATGAATTCTGTAAAACAGAGATTTTATTTTCTGACCTTTAGTTACCAAATTATTTATAACTCTTTATTGGAAACTTTAATTTATATAAAACTTGTTTTATCTAAATTTAGATTTGTATATCTTTCCAATGATGTCTTTTTTGAGTAAATTAGAGTATAATTGATTATTCAAATTATTTATAAAATATGTCTCACAGAATCTACCAGAACAAAACTTTTGCCAATTTTGCATATTCTTGTTTCATCTCTTTGAAATTGAATTCATCTAGAATTCTTTCTTCAATTGAGCCTTATGTGATTGCCTTAAACTCTTGTATGCTCTTGTCCCTAATTCTTTTAATATCTAAATACATTATGTGAAAGTTTGTATTTGCATCGTATTGTTTCATATAGGCACATGTATGTTTTCGTTGTTTCGCATGTGCTTTTGATATGTACCAATTTTATTGCTCACAATGTCCTTTGGTACTCCGATGTTTGTGAGATAATGTGAACCTTTGCCAAAAATAAGAAAGGAAGTTATGTTTAAAGCCCGCGATGCTTTGGCGCCCCCCTTTGACTTTATCCAGACATAGATGAATGGATCTCCTAGACGAGGCAGACTTATGTTTAATAGTTATCCAGAAATGGATGGTTCATATTATATTATGATCTCACGTCACCCACTATATTTGTTGACATGTTATCCAAAGTTTTGCTTATGTGTTCCTATGTGCACTTTGGATAAAGTTAAATTGAATGCAATATCAAATATGATATTTGAGCTTATGTTTCTCATTTGTCCTTTTGATATGCTATGATATCACCTCTATCACACCCTCCAAATTAACACAATCAAAAGGTGTAAACCTATCTTAAATCAAGAATATTATAATTCATTAACAATCCACTCCAAGATCTAAATTAATATTTAAGGATACTGAAAAACATTCAAACATCATTCATATCTATAAAATATGTGCAGCTTATAATCATAAGCCACCTCACTCGATAATTCACAAAACCCAATACCAACTTAACAAAACATTAACTACGCATATAAATTCACTAGCATGAGAATCTATATAATAGCAAAACCAATCATTTACTACAAGTTCATATTGTTATAAAACTAAATTTAATATTCTAAAATCCCAAACATGAGAGGTACTTTTAAACGTTTACAAGATACACCAATCCAGATTTGTTAATAATATTTCATTACAAGCAAAGGGTACTTATACAACAACAACACATAAACCCACAAAGATTTGCCCAAAATCTGAATAGTTTTCCATTGCCTCAGTTCAATTCTAACATTTTAGTTAGCAACAAGCTAACTTAAAAATTTTATATAGCAATAGAGTGAGCTATAAATCTCAGTAAGTGATTAACATATCTATGGCGAGAGAGGATATTTTCAAACAAATATAGTATCAAAATACAAGGTAGAGATGCAAAAATTCATAGATATCATCTCAGTAAATATATAATCGCAAATATCATTTCATTCAAAACATATTTGGTTCATAACAAATGGAGTAAAGAGTATTTTTGGAGTACATCAAAGGTATCAAAAATATTTTGGAGCATATCAATAGCGTATGAAATAATTCGGAGCATATCAATAGCATATAAAATATTTCGAAGCATATCAATGGCATATGAAATATTTTGAAGCATATCAATGGCATATGAAATATTTCGAAGCATATCAATGGTGTATGAAATATTTCAGAGAATATCAAATGAACAAATAAGGAACATAAGCTCAAATGTCATATTTAACATTGCATTCATTTGATTTTTATCCAAAGCACATATAGGAACATATAAGCAAAACTTTGGATAACATGTCAATAAACATAGAGGGTGAAGCGGGATCATAACATAATATGGTCCATCCATTCTGGACGACCATCAAACATAAGTCTGCCCCGTCTAGGAGCTCCATCCACCCATATCTGGATGAAGTCAAAGGGGGCCGGTAAAGCATCGCGAGCTCTAAATATAACACTTTTTCCCATTTCTGACAAAGGTTCACATTATCCCACAAACATCGGAGTACAAAAGGATATTGTGAGCAATAAAATTAGCACATATCAGAAGCACATGCGAAACAACGAAAACATATATGTGCCTATATGAAATAATACGATGCAAATACAAACTTTCATATAATGCATTCAAATATGAAAAGAGTTAGGGACAAGGGCATACAAGAGTTTAAGGCAATCACATAAGACTTAATTGAATTCTAAATGAATTCAATTTCAATAAGATGAAATAAGAATAGGCAAAATTGACAAAATTTCTATTCTAGCATATTTGTGAGACACATTGTATAAAAAAATTTGAATAATCAACTATGCTCTAATTTACTCAAGAAAGGTATCATTGGAAAATTATACCAATAGACTTTCAGATAAAATAAGTTTTATACAAATTGGGTTTTCAACAGAGAGTTACAAATAATTTGGTAATCAAATGTCACAGAACAAAATCTCTGTTTTGCATAATCCATAGGGTTGATTCCAATAGATGTTTGGGCAAGGATTTGTACTCCAAATCTTTTATGTAAGGTACTAAAAGATAGATCTATAAGTCTAATTTCCAAAGAATCATGTTTCATACAAATTAGAATTTCTAACAAAGAGTTACAAGAAATATAGTAACGAAAGGTCAGAGATTAGTATCTCTATTATGCTGAATCTATAGGGTCGATTCAATAGAATTTTGGTAGGCATTTGTACTCCAAATCTTTTAATCAAGATATGAAAAGAAAGATCCATGAGTTTTTTATAGATAAAGTAAGTTTTGCCTAAATCAGAATTCAGTACAAAGAGTTATAGCAAGAAAAAGGTAGATAGGTCATAAATCTTGAAAATTTCATATTCAAAGCTTTATAACTAAACGAGATTGATATCAGATATAAGGCCAGAACTCTTCAAATTTTTTATAATCAAGGCAAAAGCAAAGACTATAATTGTAGTAGAAAAGGGTTAGAACACGTGCCTTAGAAAAATTTGATTACCAAATGTGAGGAATTGATCCAAAACCTCGAGCTAAAGCAAAACTTCTTCTTCTACTTCAATTCCTCTTCCCTTATCTTCTTAAGTCTACATTAGTTGCAGCAAATTTCCTTAGTTAAAAAGTTTTCCTTTAGTTTTCTCCCTAATTGCTTAGATTTGGATAACACAAAGATGACAAGGTGGCAAGCATTCATAAAGGAAGCTTATGTGTAATCCATAAAACAAGCATAAGTGGCACATGTCCTTCATTTTTTTAACTTAATATAAATCTTTCACAAATGATATTTAATTGCTAAGATTCACATTTAGGTCCCTAACAATAAACTTTCAATATAAAATCATTTAATGTAAAAAAATATTAAACAATCCTCATATTTACAAATAGGTCCCTATATTACAAACAAATCCTTATAAAAATTTTAAAAATAAGGGATATTATACTCTCCCCCTTTAAAAATAAAATTTAGTCCTCCAAATTTATCATACATCCATCAATGAAAAGATGAGGAGACACTTTCTTTATTTCTTCCTCTAACTCTCAAGTAATTTCGTTAATAGAATAATGCTTTAAAATCATTTTAACTAGAGAAATAATTCTATTTCTTAGGATCTTTTCTTTTTTATCAATGATTTGAGTGGACTATTTCACATAAGGCAAGTCTTTATCGATCATGATCGGCTCATACTTAATGATATGAGAGGGATCCAATATATACTTTATGAGCATTAAAACATAAAATACATCATGTTTCATACCAATTAGAATTTTCAACAAAGAGTTACAAGTAATATAGTTACGAAAGGTCAGAGAATAGTATCTCTGTTAGAAATTCTAGTTTGTATGAAACATGATTATTTAGAAACTAGACTCGTAGATATATCTTTCAGTACCTTACTTGCAAGATTTGCAGCACAAATACCTACCCAAACTTCTATTTGAATCGACCCTATAGATTCTGCAAATTTAGTGATAAATGTAATCGTATATAATTGTTATTTGAATAGTAGTTATTATACTCAAATCTTAAAGTTTTGACACCTAATCTAGCATCTAAACTAATTTCTTTGTAGGTGATTGACGATGATCAACGAAAGCATCTTCTTTTAACGAAGGAATATACAATAAAGTTGTCATCAACAAATCAAAAAAGATAATTTTAATTTTGAACCCTTGTAACCTTGAATTTTTATTTATTCATGGCTTATATATGCTTTATATTTATTTAAATATAATTTTATACATATAAATTATGATAAAAAATCATAAAAATAGGGTTTTATTAATTTCGAGTAATTCTTGGCTTTTTTTCATATTACCAATGTGACACACGATAGACCGATACATATCGATCTAACCATGGATTGATACGATCGACTTGCAAGAAACGATGTTCCTTGATATGAAGGTCCAAAGAACAAGAAATAAAGACATTTTGATAGGTCCTAACTAGTTAGACAAAAACCTCCATTTTTCAGCAACTCACTTTTTTCAGCCAAATTGTAAAATATGTTACCCAAACCAAAAAAAAGTTAGAGTCTAAGCCAAAATACATGGATCAACAACTAGGATTACACAAAGTTGAATTTCCAATTGTCCTATGTAGTCTACAGTATAACTAATCAAGTACAAACAACTGTAATTAGCTTCTGTAATTCAACCTTGTATTTCTTGTTGTATTAGCCTCGCAATAACTTGAGGCTACTTCTAGAGTATCAAGGAAAACTAAAAACTAACAATACTCCAACTGTGTAAAACGTCTGATCCCAAGCATCAGCTGGAACAATTTCTTAAGGCCCAAAAACAGATTCTACCAAAGCAGACACAGTTTGGGTCCCCCAAAGACGAACTTGCTATCCATCTTTTGTCTTTTTAATTTTCATGGATTAGTCTAGAAAACACGAAGCGATACCAACCACATTACTGATTCATCCACTTATTATACGTAGTAAGATCACACCGTAATGTGAAATTCATTAGATAATATGGAGAAAAAAAAAGGAGCTAAAATATTATGTCAAACAGCCATTTAGTAGATTCAATTAGAAAGGCGGCGTCTTTATCATATACCTAATATCTACAAATGATGCAAAGACAAAGATAACGTAATAAGCACTGATGAATGATCTAGAATAGATCGAAATAGAGAAAAAAACACTTCATATCAATTTTTGTTTAACTAGATAAAAAGCCGGAGGGGTGAGTAGGGGTGGGGGACGATGGCATAGGCGTCTCTTCGAGTCTGAGATATGTCACACGTTGGGCAATTTATAGAAAAATTTTCTAACCATTGATTTTTTTTTTTTTTTTTTAGGAATCGTTTTTTGACCGGAGGCATTCTTTTTAAGGCGAGATTGCCTCCATTTTTTTTTAATTTTCCTCGCAGCTGGACACGTATTCTCAACAACTATTTTACTAATTATTTTATATTTTAAAGCTCATTCAATTGAATCGAAGGTTCGATCGATTCAGAATAAATAGTATTTAGAAATTACATCATATTAATATATATATATATATATATATTAATTTATAGTAATAAATTATAAAGGCAAAAGGAATTATATATATATATATATATATATATATATATATATATATATATTCAAGCCATTAAAATAGGTAGTTTACCTATTTCAATATTAAAAAGTTGAATTTATGTTTTTTTTTATTTTTCTCAATTTAAGATGAATTTAAAACCATTTGGTCCAACAACAACTTGAATATTATTAAAGAATGATTCTAAAGTTCAACGAAAAAAAAATTTGGATCCTATGTTGCATTGTTTTTTAATATGGTTGCACTGATTTTCGAGTAATTGAGATTTTGTTAAACCAAAAATATCATAATTTTCATAAAACCTTGAAAATGCCCAAGTAAACCCTAAATAATTACTTTTTGGTTAATTCAACTTTAAAAGCTTTTTTTTTTGGGCAGTTTAAGTTGAAATTATATTTTATATATATATAATTTTCATGAAACATTGTAAACATCTAATGAATCCCTATTTGGATGATTAAAAATCTTATTCTTAGTTAATTTAGAACTAAACAAACTTAAAATTATATTTTTTTATTTTGATCAATTTAAAGTGAATCTAGAACCGTTCCAGGTCAAAATCACTTGAATCTTATCAGAGATGATTTTATAAAGTTTTTAAAACAAATTCTTTTTAGACCTTGAGTTCAAAACTGATATAACTAAAAATTTTCTCTAAAATTTTAAAATTTTCATAAAACCTTATGAATGCCTAAGGATACACAAACTTGTTAATTTTTCTATTTTTGAACCATTAAAGTACCGACTTTCAATTAATTAAATCTTAGAAGTTGAAATTTTTTATTTTTTATTTTTGGTAATTTAAGTTAAATTTATTATTTTTTTGGCTTAAATTTTCATGAAACCTTGAAGATATCTTATGAATCCCTAAATGTCATTTTTTCTATTTTTGAACCACTAAAAGTCTTATTTTCAGTTAAAGTGAATCTAGAACCATTTTTTTATTTTTAATCTAGAACCACTAAAAGTCTCAAAAAAACATTTTGTTTTTGACCAATTCAAAGTGAATCTAGAATCATTTTGGTCCAAAATCACTTGAATATTATCATTGTTGATTTTATTAAGTTTTGGAAAAATATTTTTATATCCTAAGTTACACTATTTTTGAATGGAGCTATACTTTTTTTTTATCCTATTCAAAAACGATGTAACTGAAATTTTTTAATCTAAAAATTATAAAATTTTCATGCCTAGGAAAGCCTTAAATGACCATCTTTTCCATTTTTGAACCATTAAAGGACTTATTTTCAATTAATTCAATGTTAAAGTTAAAATTTTATTCTTTTTATCAATTTAAGCCTGAATTATAATTTTTTTAGCTAAAATTTTTATGAAACCTTGAAAATATCTTAAATTATAAAAAGGACATTTTGTATGGGTAAATTATAAGAATGAAAAGGGAGAGACGAAGAGAGTGAAGAAGAATGAGATGGAAGAGGTTGATCGGGATGCCAAAAAGGCTAAGGATGACGATGAGAAGATAGATAAGGAGGCATAAGGAAGAGGATGAGAAAATAGATGAGGAGGCAAAAGAGGCTAGGGAGGAGAAGGAGGGTTTAAAGAAATGAATAAATTTATTAATTTAAATTGATTCATCGACCTGTTCATTAACCCAAACTAATATAAAGACCCAAAGTAGTACAAAAGATTCATGAGAGTAAATCTAGTATTTATATAAAAAAATACCCTCATGTAAAAATGAATAAGCAATTTTTCTCAAAAAAAACCCTCTCTTTTTTTTTCCAAAATAAGTACTCCTATTTTGATTTTTCTCAAATGGTGCCGTAATTCGAATAATACTCAAAATACTTCTCATCAATGTTGAATCTCGGATTTTGATGATGAAATCAATTGATGAGTTAATTGATCTAATCCATATTATTGAGTTAAGTGTGTAGGATTAACTATGATAGCTTGAAAACATAAAGCAAGTCTACCAGAGTCAAGTTCGATGGGTGTTCAAGAGTCCGCTGAGAGTCCGAAGATTCGTCAAAAGTACTGCTGGAACCAACCGAGAAGAAATCGGGGACTTGCCGAAGTTTTCGGAAGTCCGCCGGAGAAATCGTCGAAGGTTCACGAAGATCACCGAGAAGGTTCGGCTACTTGCCAAAGACTCGCTGAACTCGCCATAAGACTGAGAGCCTACTAGGAGTCTACTGGAAGAAATCCGAGGGTGTATCGGAAGTCCGCCGGAAGATCGCCGGAAAGCTCGCCGGATGGAAACTCGACATTGCCAGTTAAAAACCTGCTTAGGACTACGTCTTAATTTTGTAGTTTGTATATAATTAGGGTTACGATTAAGAGCTAATCTTATAACCTGGTTATGAGCTAATTGGGCCCGAATATGAACTGGTTTAGGTCAAATTTGGAGCTCAATCAGTGACCCATAAGGTCGGGTGGTGGCACCGCCCAAAACCCGAAAGGTCGAGTGGTGGTACCACCAGTACACAATTAAATTGACATTGATAGGCGGTAGCATCGCCACTGATATGCAGTGGCACTGCTAGCTCCGAGAACCCAAAGGAATTCAAAATTTGGAGCCCAAATTTGAATCCTCTTGGGGTCTATAAATACTCCTCAATTCTCAGCAGAGAAAACACCTTTTGAGAAGTTAGAAATTGAGAAAAAGCTTTAGCCAAGTCCTTAGCAAAGTCTTGTTTTCAATAGCTTAAGTGTTCACCTCTCTCTTTCTCTTTGAAAAATCTATAAGAGTGTGAACTATTGGGAAATCTTGGGGGCGACATCACATGCGCAACGAAAGATTAAGAAAAACAAAATCCCCAATTTCCCAAAAGGATGTTCATCATCGTACGAAGATTGGTTCGCATAAATCCGCGAAACAAACTGCGTATAAGATAAATTGTGTTACCTAGGGAGATCGTATATCCTTGTTTCCTTGCAGATCTCTAGGAGAGGATGAAGGAGGTCAAGCGTCCTCCTCTCTAACGGTGATCCACACAATAGGGCTATGACGACGCTCCTCAAAAACTCTAGGTCTACTCTGAGGTGGAGAGGGGGAGGAGAATAGGATAGGCAAGCAAAAGCTCTAGCTTATAAGGCTCTAAATCCCTCATATTTGTAGAGGCCCCCTATCAAACCCTAATGGATCCTCCCCTAATGGGTATTGGATCTACATCCAATTATCCAAGCTTTTTAGATTAGTGGATCAATATCCAATAATCTCTCATGGGCTTTTATTGGATCTCGTCCATGGGATCCAATAATTCAAGGGCTTATTGGATATCCAATAAGATAGGGGCTCCGTCGGATATCTCATATCCAAACCTCTACTCATCGCAACGCCTACCATATGTGTATGACCCTCTAGGCCCAATATCGAGTAAGCCATGAGTCGTAGCTGTCAGAACTCCTTCTAGCTCAGTGAATTATTATCTCTATAATAATTCACTCGACTCATCGACTACGGACGTACTAGGCCACTACGCTGTAGTCCCCAGACGATACAGGGGAATCCAATCCATTGGGCCTGTCTGTCCTCAGTTACCATGTACCTATAGTCTCTCATCCATCTAATATCCCAGAGACCGTATATTGGGCATGGTGCTGTCAGACCCATACGATTTCTACTGAGTCTCGCTCTAATCGGATTCTCCGGAAGAACTCTTTCTCTCTCAACCCGAATGACCCTGGCCAGGGATTTATCTGAGCAAGAACACATGGGATATTCCTCTCATGATGTCGAGAGTGAATGATCCTCAATCGACACTCAATAGCCCTTATAAGATCGATTGTCACTCCCAATGACCAGTTGTACTATATCTGGGACAGCCAAACCTATAAGTCTGATATCAAAGAGTGGAGCACTCATACAGGACATCCTTGGTGTCTCAAGTCTATGGACCAGATACACCACTAGGACTACGGAATCGTTGGCTAACAATAAGGTATCATCAACCATTCAGTATTCCGTAAGCGGATCAATCAGTGAACTCATTCTCCAATAAGCACATGTACTATATCCCTAGTATCCCCACACGAGCAGCTATGAGACCAATTGCATCCATCATATGGATGGGTATACAGCACACCAGTCTCTCCGGTTATCACGATGTCCCTCTCGAGTAACCTATGACCGGGATTATTTAGGATCTGTGTTTAAAGGTTAATCAGTCTCATTATCGTGATCTCATCACGATCTAATTCCCATTGCACAGATCCAAGGACATCTCAATATATACATGCATATATGCAATAGACAATATATAAAGTGATAAATGCCAAAATATAATAAGCAAAAAAAATTCTGTGTCAAGTCACACGTGCCATCACTCACGTGATTGGCTTGTTGGGCACCTATGACTAGCAATCTCCCACTTGACCTAAAGTCAATCACCTATGTGTCTGATCCCCATCAGACCCCTGTGACACTTAAAGACAATCTGAGACAACAGCTTTATCAGTGGATCTGCAATGTTGTCTTCGGATGAAACTCTTTCCACTACTACATCTCCTCTGATTACGATCTCTCTAATAAGGTGGAACCTCCTTAGAACATGCTTAGATTTCTGATAAGACCTGGGTTCCTTCGCTTGAGCAATCGCCACATTGTTGTCGCAGTATAAGGAAATCGGCTCCTTGCTATCCGGCACGACTCCCAAATCTGTGATGAACTTCTTCATCCAGACTCCCTCTTTTGCTGCATCTACTGCAGTAATGTATTCCACCTCTGTAGTTAAGTCAGTAGTAGTATCTTACTTGGAACTCTTCCAGCATACTGCTCCTCCATTCAAGGTGTACACATACCCCGAATTCGACTTGCTATCATCGACATTAGACTGAAAACTTGAGTTTGTGTAGCCTTCAACCTTGAGGTTACTACCTCCATATACTAGTAAAAGATCCTTAGTCCTTCTCAAGTACTTAAGGATACACTTTACTGCTTTCCAGTGCTCCAAGCCTGGATCCGCCTGATACCTGCTCGTGACACTCAGAGCATGCGCTATATCAGGCCTAGTACATAGCATGGCATACATGATAGACCCTATCGCCGAGGCATAAGGTATCATATCCATGTTCGCTCTTTCTTCTGGAGTCTTTGGGGACATATTCCTAGAAAGCGATATCCCATGTCTCATCGGTATGAGACCTCTCTTCATATTTTCCATGCCAAACCTTTTGACAATGGTTTCTATGTACCTGGATTAGGACAAGCCAAGCATCCTCTTGGATCTATCTCTATAGATCCAAATCCCCAAGATATAGGATGCTTCCCCTAAGTCCTTCATGGAGAAGTGTCTAGATAACCAAGCCTTCACTGTGGATAGCATTCCAACGTCATTCCCAATGATCATGATGCCATCCACATATAACACCAAAAAGATGATAGCGCTCCCACTTACCTTCCTGTACACACAAGGCTCATCTTCGTTCTTAACGAAGTCATAAGATCTGATTGCCTCATCAAATCTTATGTTCCAATTTCGGGAAGCTTGCTTTAGTCCGTAAATGGATCTAAGCAACCTGCACACCTTATCTGGGTAGTCCTTGGACACGAATCCCTCAGGTTGTATCACATACACCTCCTCATCAAGGTTCCCATTGAGGAATACAGTTTTCACATCCATCTGCCAAATCTCATAATCATAGTGTGCTGCAATAGCCAATAGAATTCGGATGGATTTTAGCATTGCTATGGGTGAGAAGGTTTCATCATAGTCAACACCTTACCTTTGACGATACCCCTTAGCCACTAGCCTTGCTTTATAGGTCTCTACCTTTCCTTCTACTCCGATCTTTTTCTTAAAGATCCACTTGCAACCGATGGGTACAATACCTTCGAGTGCATCAACAAGGGACCAAACCTTGTTGGAGTACATAGAATCCATCTCAGAATTCATGGCTTCTTGCCACTTCCTGGAGTCTATACTCATAATAACTTCCTCGTAGGTCTGAGGATCAATATCCTCACTATCTTCTCTTCTAATATGTCCCACATATCTCTCAGGAGGATGAGATACTCTACCGGACCTACATAAAGTTGGAACTTGTGTGTTAGGTATCTGAACAGACTCGGGCTGTAAAGTGATGCTTGAGCTTAGTTCTCCAACCTCACTCAACTCTATCATACTCTCACTATCTCCGCCAAGAATGTGTTCTTTCTCAAGGAACACTGCTCTCTTAGCTACAAAGACCTTTTGGTCCTCGAGATGATAGAAATCATACCCACAAGTTTTCTTGGGGTATCCCACGAACCGTGATTCTAACTTATCGGGGTTGTGTCTTTTAACATGGGCAAGGCAGCCCCAAATCTTAACAACTTTAAGATCGGGCTTTTTCCCTTTCCATATCTCATATGGTGTAGATACTACCGACTTAGTTGGAACTCTGTTCAGAAGGTAAGCTACGGTCTCTAGGGCATATCCCCAGAATGAGATGGGTAAGTCAGCGAAACTCATCATGGATCGTACCATGTCTAACAGCGTACGATTTCTCCTTTCAGACACACCATTGAGCTGAGGTGTATAAGGAGGTGTCCATTGGGATAATATCCCATAGTCCTTGAGGAACTGAGTAAACTCTGTGCTTAAGTACTCACCTCCTCGATCTGATCGAAGAGTTTTGATACTCTTTCTAGTCTGGTTCTCTACCTCATTCTTATACTCTTTGAATTTCTCAAAGGCCTCGGATTTGTACTTCATTAAGTACACATCCATACCTTGAGAAATCATCAGTAAATGTAATAAAGTAGGAGTAACCACCAATGGCATGAGTTGACATGGGTCCACATACATCACTATGTATGAGTTCCAACATCTCAGTGGCTCTTTCTCCGGTTCCACTAAATAGAGAGTTGGTCAGTTTTCCACGAAGACAATGCTCACAAGTTGCATATGACTCATAGTCGAATGGATCTAGATATCCATCCTTTAGCAACTTTTGAATCCTTCCCTCATGAATGTGACCTAACCTACAATGCCACAAGTATGCACTGTTCATCTCATCTCGTTTCCTCTTGGATACACTTATACTCATGATATGTAGAGTAGTGTCTAACATAAATAAACCATTATGCAATGTTCCTTTCGTGATGATCTCATCATCTAATAATATTGAACAACCATTGTTCTCAAAAACTAATTTATATCCACTAACTGTCAAACATGAAATAGAGATAATATTTTTTATAATAAAAGGAACAAAATAACATGCATCTAATGCAATAAAAGCTCCACTAAGCAAATGTAAGGCGACCTCGCCAACAGCTATTACAGCAACTTTTGCTCCATTGCCCATCTTGAGGTCCATCTCGCCTTTCTCTAGTCTCCTAGGCCTTGCCAGAACCTGCAACGAATTGCATATATGATAAGTACTACCAGTATCCAATACCCATGTGTTATCATAAGAGTCTGACAAATGGAGACTAATCATGAATGTACTTGAAGCTTCACCAAGCTTCTATTTCGCCTTTTCTGCAAAGTACTCTTTGCAGTTCCTCTTCCAGTGCCCATCTTTGCCACAGTGGAAGCACTTGCCTTTGTCCTTTGCTGGGTCTTTCTTAGCAACCTTTGCTTTTTCTAGTCTGCCCTTACCCTTTCCCTTCTTAAGGGACTTTTTTGCTTTCCTTTTCTTTCTGGTCTCACCAGTGTAGAGAATTGGCTTCTCTTTCCTAATAGTACTTTCTGCCTCCCTCAACATATTGAGGAGCTCTAGGAGAGTCACCTCAAGCTTGTTCATATTATAATTCATTATGAACTGTGAAAAAGAATCTGATAGGGACTGAAGCACGATGTCACCACACACAAGTTATCCTCTAGGACCATTCCTAGACTTGTGAGTTTCTCCATCCACTCAATCATCTTTAGGACATGATTCTGAACCGGTGTCCCCTCAGTCATCCTAGTGTGGAAGAGGCTCTTGGATATCTCATATCATTGAATCCTTCCCTGTTCCTCAAACAATTTACGGACATGTAGGAGAATGGATCTAGCATCCATCTTTTCATATTGTCTCTGTAACTCAGGAGTCATAGAGCCCAACATATAGCACTGAGTAAGAATGGAGTCATCAATGTACTTCATATAGCAAGCGATCCCATCCCCTTCCTCGGGCGTAGGCATCACTGTATCAAGGACGTATACGATTTTCTCCGCCGTGAGAACAATTCTCAAGTTGTGGAGCCAATCCGTATAATTTGGACCAGTGAGGCGGTTGACATCAAGTATGCCACGTAAGGGATTTGAAAGCGACATTTTCTGAAAATAAAGATGCAGCATGAATAAATAACATGCAGATTTTACAAGAAATAAACTATCAAGATATGGACTTCTATCTTAATATGCTTCCACTATTTTACTAGCGAGTCACGTGACACCCTCAACACGTGAAACGGAAGTCTCTGGCAGACTTCTAGTGGGGATTAGGATCTAATCAGCTTCTTAGTGTAACCTCGAGGGACTCGACCAATCACACTAAGCCCAAAAGGTAGGCAACTCTTGCCAATCACAACTCCTTGTGATTCCTGTCCTATTCGGCCTCCGAATCATCATGGTCTCAAGGGACTCGACCAACCATGATGTTCGGTTAAGTCAACACATTCGTTACAAGATGAGTCTGATTTGATGATATACCCTCGAGGGACTCGACCAAGCATACCATACCCTCAGGTCACTGGTGACATCTCTATGTCGTAAGTAAGATAGCGAATCGCGATATAGGTGAGCCTCGAGGGACTCGACCAATTCAACCTACACTGGGAATCGGTTCCTACCCATAACGATGGAAGGCCATGTGGGTCAATCTAATTGCCTCACGTTTATCGACTTAATATTATCGAGAGAGATGTTTCTATGATTTGGTCTACTAATATGACATGTCACATATATACATATTTAATATATATCTACATCGCATGCAAATATATATACATATCTAGTATGTGTATAATCAATCACACCAGATGAACATGGACCACAACCCAATGTGATCAGGCCCGAGCCAGTCGGCCTAATCACTCACATCAAGATCTATGTGTGCAACGGTGCATCTTCATGCCTTGTGATCGTCCATCTCGTCCTCGTCGGTTCCGTCGACATCTCGATGTATCTCCATGCATCGCGATCGTTCGTCTCGTGGGTCCTGCTATCGCATCCACGCTCCCGCTGCGTCTCCTCATGTGATTACAAGTTAATCATAGGCACGCAGGCCCGACAATAAACGAGAAATATAATGGAGGCTCACAGGCCCCAATAATAATAATCACAAGTACATACATCATACGGTCCATGATCATCCGTCCACACATCATACATCACATGTATAAATCATTATCATGTAGGACAACTAGATAATAATGAAAATACTAATCAACTAAACCTTTTAATTAACTGATATTTTTTGAAATCAGGGACATGTAGGGAATTTTCTGAATTTTGAAGGGGTATTTTCGTAGTTTGGTCAAAGGACAAAAACTGGAATTTTGAAAATTCACAAGGGTATAACTGTATTTTTGTCCAAAAAACCCTAACCCCTTCTCTCCCTTTCTGCTACTACCGCCGCCGCCACCCTGCTGGCAGCAGCCTGTGCGGCGGAGGGGAGGACACTGCCCTCGCATGTAGGTAGTGTGCCTGCGGGTGGCGCCCCCGCTGGCGGGTGCCCCAATGGGCAGGGCTATCCACCATAGCACCCGCAGGGGCCGCAGCGCCCGCGGGTGCCTCTGCCGTGTGATGCCTCTGCCCGCGGGTGGAGTCGCACTAGCAGGCCAGCGCCGCCCGCTGGGGCTTGCTGCCGCCGTTGCTTGCGGTTTGCGCACGGGCCCAACGTCGGCTGGCGCCGCATGCGCCCGTGGGTCCAGCACCTGCAGGCGCCGTCCTTGCGCGCGGGCGTAGTGCCCCTCGCAGGTGGCCGCATTGCTTGCGGCCCTACTTGCCGGCACCGCCACAGGCCCGCGGGTGGGGCACCGCAGGTGGGGCGCCCGCGGGTGCCTCTGCCGTGTGATGCCTCTGCCCGCGGGTGGAGTCGCACTAGCAGGCCAGCGCCGCCCGCTGGGGCTTGCTGCCGCCGTTGCTTGCGGTTTGCGCACGGGCCCAACGTCGGCTGGCGCCGCATGCGCCCGTGGGTCCAGCACCTGCAGGCGCCGTCCTTGCGCGCGGGCGTAGTGCCCATGCGCAGGTGGCCGCATTGCTTGCGGCCCTACTTGCCGGCACCGCCACAGGCCCGCGGGTGGGGCACCGCAGGTGGGGCGCCCGCGGGTGCCTCTGCCGTGTGATGCCTCTGCCCGCGGGTGGAGTCGCACTAGCAGGCCAGCGCCGCCCGCTGGGGCTTGCTGCCGCCGTTGCTTGCGGTTTGCGCACGGGCCCAACGTCGGCTGGCGCCGCATGCGCCCGTGGGTCCAGCACCTGCAGGCGCCGTCCTTGCGCGCGGGCGTAGTGCCCATGCGCGGGCTGCCAGCCCTGCCGGCCGCAAGCCTACTGCATGCAGGCCGCCGCCCGGCTGTTGCAGGCGCATACGCCAGCACTGCGCTGCCTGCGGTTGCACGCACGTAGATCGAGGGCAATAACAGTTGCTACCCTTTCTCGCTTTTGCGTCAACGATTTTAACATCAAAATTCTTCCTAAACACAACACAAGTAGTTCAAAAACCAATCATTCGCATGAACAACCTTGCTCTGATACCACTGTTGGGAAATCTTGGGGGTGACATCACATGCGCAGCGGAAGATCAAGAAAAACAAAATCCCAAATTTCCCAAAAGGATGTTCATCGTCGTGCGAAGATTGATGCGCATAAATCGACGAAACAAACTGCGTATAAGATAAATTGTGTTACCTAGAGAGATCGTATATCCCTATTTCCTTCCAGATCTCTAGCAGAGGATGAAAGAGGTCAAGCGTCCTTCTCTCTAGCGGTGATCCACACAGCAGGGCTGCGACGACGCTCCTCAAAAACTCCAGGCCTACTCTGAGGTGGAGAGGGGGAGGAGAATAGGAGAGGCAAGCAAAAGCTCTAGCCTATGAGGCTCTGAATCCCTCCTATTTATAGAGGCCCCCTGTCAAACCCTAATGGATCCTCCCCTAATGGGTATTGGATCTGCATCCAATTATCCAAGCCTTTTAGATTAGTGGATCAATATCCAATAATCTCTCATAGGCTTTTATTGGATCTCGTCCATGGGATCCAATAATTCTAGGGCTTATTGGATATCCAATAAGATAGGGGCTCCGACGGATATCTCATATTCAAATCTCTACTTATCGCAACGCCTACCATATGTGTGTGACCCTCTAGGCCCAATATCGAGCTGGCCGTGAGTCATAGCTATTAGAACTCTTTCTGGTTTAGTGAATTATTATCTCTATAATAATTCACTCGACTCATCGACTATAGACATACTAGGCCACTACGCTGTAGTCCCCAAACGATACAGGGGAATCCAATCCGTTGGACCTGTCTGTCCTTAATTACCATGTACCTATAGTCTCTCATCCATCTAATATCCCAGAGACTATATATCGGGCATGGTGCTGTCAGACCCATACGATTTCTACTCAAGTCTCGCTCTAATCAGATTCTCCGAGAGAACTCTTTCTCTCTCAACTCGAATGACCCTAGCTAGCGATTTGTCTGAGCAAGAATACATGGGATATTCCTCTCATGATGCTGAGAGTGAATGATCCTCTATCGATACTCAATAGCCCTCGTAAGGTCGACTGCCACTCCCAATGACCACTTGTACTAGATCTGGGACAGCCAAACCTATAAGTATAGTATCAAAGAGCGGAGCACTCATACAGGACATCCTTGGTGTCTCAAGTCTAAGGACCAGATACACCATTAGGACTACGGAATCACTGTCTGACAATAAGGCATCATCAACCATCTAATATTCCGTAAGCGGATCAATCAATAAACTAATTCTCCAATGAGCACCTGTACTATATCCCTAGTGTCCCCACATGAGCAGCTATGAGACCAATTGCATCCATCATATGGACGGGTATACAGCACACCAGTCTATCTGGTTATCACGATGTCCCTCTCGAGTAACCTATGACCGGGATTATTTAGGATCTGTGTTTAAAGGTGAATCGGTCTCATTATCGTGATCTCATCACGATCCGATTCCCATTGCACAGATCCAAGGACATCATAATATATACATGCATATATGCAATAGACAATATATAAAGTGATAAATACCAAAATATAATAAGCAAAAAAGATTCTGTGTCAAGTCACACGTGCCATCACTCACGTGATTGGCTTGCTGGGCACCTATGACTAGCATGAACCACTTATAAAAAGGTTGTAAGAGGGGTATTTGGTCCTTCCCATTCAAAGTGATTTGCTAGTAGAAGTTGGAAGCCTCATCATAGAAGGCTTCGCAAGTGGATGTAGGTCAGGTGACCGAACCACTTTAAATTGATGTGTTCCTTGAATATGTGAGTATTTAATTTTCTGAAACCTTTATTTACATAGCAAAGCAAGCGTTTGGTTTTCATCTCCTTACTTTACTCGAGCTACTTTTACTAAGTCATTCCTTCGTCGAATCGAAATCTCTACACATTTATGAAATCGATTTCAAACTTATGAGTTTTAATCCACTGCACTAATTCACCCCCCCCTCTTAATGCCGCTCTAATCCTAATAATTGGTATCAGAGCGAGGCTTACTCTTATATTTGGTTTAATACCCAAGGGAAATGGCTTACTCTAGCATGCATGAGGGTCATTCTATTACACGTCCGCCTATATTTAATAGGTCGGATTACACATATTGGAAGACTCGAATGAGGTTGTTCCTCATTTCGATGGATTTCGAGCTTTAGACTATTGTCGAAAATGGATTTCAAAAATCTTCTCTTCCGATGAGCGAATAGGATGAATTGGAGAAGAATGTTTTTGCTTTAAACGCAAAGGCTATGAATGCCTTGTTTTGCGCATTGGACAAAAATGAATTTAATCGTGTTTCAATTTGTGATTCGACTTTTGATATTTGGAGAACTCTTGAGATCACTCATGAAGGCATTAGCCGAGTGAAAGAATCCAAAATCAATATTCTTGTGCACTCTTACGAACTTTTCTAAATGAAACCAAGTGAGTCCATTGGAGATATGTAATGTACACCCGTTTCACGGATATCATCAATGGACTCAAAGCTCTTAGTAAAGGTTTTTCTAACTTTGAACTAGTAACTAAAATCTTAAGATCCCTTCCAAAGAGTTGGGATCCAAAAGTTACGGCCATTCAAGAGGCCAAGGACCTTAAAACATTTCCTTTTGAAGAACTTATTGGGTCTCTAATGACCTACGAAATGACGTGCCATGCTCATGAAGAGCTCGAGAATCCCCTTCCAAAGAACATAAAGGATATGACACTTACATCACAAGAAGACCACTTGAAAGGAATATCAAGTGATGAGGACAATGACGATGACATTGCACTTTTAACTCAAAAATTTTAAAAATTTATAAGAAAGAGCAAATTTAAAAATAATACCAAAAATAAACTTGAACATAAAAAAGATCAAGTAATATGCTACAAATGCAAGAAGCTGGGGCACTTAAAAAATGAATGCCCCAAAGCCAAGAAGAAGCAACCGAAGAAGAAGAAAGCTTTAAAAGCAACTTGGGACGATTCAAGTGATTCCGAAAGTGAAGAAGCTAGCAATAAAGTGGAGGCAAACTTCGTGCTAATGACTTTAGGAGAAGAGGTATGTGATTTAATTAATGAAGATTTATCCTTCGATGAACTTTCTATCGCTTTTCATGAATTATTTGATGAGTGTAGAACTATTAGTAAAAAGTTTAATCTATTAAAGAAAGAATATGTCTTACTCCATAATAAGCTTGATAGTCTTCAAACTCCTCCATGCTCTAAGTGTGAACACTTAGAAGCAATAAAAAATAAAAATTTGCTACTTAAAGAGACCTTAAACACGTTTAAGGTCGGTAGCAAAAGCTTGGACATGATCCTTGCAAACAAGGGTCACATCGCAAATAGAAGTGGAATTGGTTTTGTGAGAGGATCTCACCAAAAACCTATCACCTTCGTTAAAGGACCCACATTACATGTTTCACCTCAATTGAAATGCAACTTTTGTTGTAAATCCGGACATGTTGTTTACAAATGTCCATTTAAGAAAATTAGTTCACATAAGTTGATATGGGTTCCTAAAGAAACTATAAATAGTTTAATAATGAATAACAAAATTAGTAGATCAATTTATGAGTTACCCAAAATTAAACGGGTACCTAAATACTATCCTCTTTTGTAGACAAACCCACAAGCTAGGAGTAAGAGATGGTATCTTGATAGTGGATGCTCAAGACACATGACTAGAGATCCATCTCATTTCTCTATGCTCACTAGCAAAGAAGAAGGGTACGTCACCTTCGGAGACAACAACAAAAGCAAAATCATTGGTCGGGAACTATAGGTAACAAATTAAGTTTTTTAATTGATGATGTATTGCTAGTTGATGGATTAAAACATAATATCTTAAGTATTAGTCAATTATGCGATAAAGGTTATATCGTTAGATTTGAATCTAATGTATGTATTATTGAAAAACCAAACAATAACATGTCAACGATTGCTTTAAAATAAAATAATGTCAACACTATCAACCTTGATGAACTGAGTAATGAAATGTGCTTCTCCGCTTTAAATGATTATGCTTGACTTTGGCATAGGAGATTAGGCCATACAAGTATGAAACTAATATCTAAGATCTCATCTAGAGAATCAGTACAAGGGATTCCCAATATGAAGTTTGTTAAGGACAAAGTATGTGATGCGTGTCAACTAGGTAAACAAATAAAAACTAATTTCAAACCAAAAAATCAAATTAGCACCACTAGGCCATTACAATTGATCCATTTGGACTTATTTGGACCAATTGACACGACGAGTCTAGGAGGAAGCAAATATGCCTTTGTAATTATAGATGACTATAGTAGATACACTTGGACCTATTTCTTAGCTCACAAAAGTAATTTTTTCAAATGTTTCTCTAAATTTTATAAACTTACTCAAAAGAAAAAGGCTTCATGATTTCATTAATTCAGAGTGATCACGGTGACGAATTTTCAAAATCGTGACTTCTAAGTGAATCTAATGGATATAACCATAACTTTTCCACTCCAAGAAATTCTCAACAAAATGGAGTAGTTGAAAGAAAAAATAGAAATCTATAAGAAATGGTAAGAACTATGTTGAATGAACATAGTCTACCTAAGTATTTTCAGGCCGAAGTCATTAATATGGCTTGCTACGTCATGAATAGGGTTCTAATAAGACCATCTCTATCAAAAACTCCCTATGAATTATGGAATAACAAAAAACCAAATGTTTCTTATTTTAAAGTTTTCGATTGCAAATGCTTTATTTTGAATGAAAAGAATGCCTTAGGAAAATTTGATGCCAAATCCGATGAAGGCATTTTTCTTGGTTACTCTTCCGTTTCTAAGGCTTTTCATGTTTTTAACAAAAGAACCTTAGTTATAGAAGAGTCTATTCATGTAATTTTTAATAAAATTTTTTAGTTAAATAAAAATAATTTTGATGGTGATCTTGGTTTTGATAATTTGAATTTAGATAAACTCCCTCCTCAAAATAGCAACTTGGATGCATCTTCTGCTAGTCATAGGTGCCCAGCAAGCCAATCACGTGAGTGATGACACATGTGACTTGACACAGAATCTTTTTTTACTTATTATATTTTGGCATTTATCACTTTATATATTGTCTATTGCATATATGCATGTATATATTGTGATGTCCTTAGATCTGTGCAATGGGAATCGGATCGTGATGAGATCACGATAATGAGACCGATTCACCTTTAAACACGGATCCTAAATAATCCCGATCATAGGTTACTCGAGAGGGACATCGTGATAACCGGACAGACTAGTATGCTGTATACCCGTCCATATGATGGATGCAGTTGGTCTCATAGCTGCTCGTGTGGGGACACTATGGATATAGTACAGGTGCTCATTGGAGAATAAGTTTACTGATTGATCCGCTTACGGAATATTGGATGGTTGATGATGCATTATTGTCAGACAGCGATTCCGTAGTCCTAGTGGTGTTTCTGGTCCTTAGACTTGAGACACCAATGATGTCCTGTATGAGTGCTCCACTCTTTAATACCAGACTTATAGGTTTGGCTGTCCCAGATCTAGTACAGCTAGTCATTGGGAGCGGCAATCGACCTTACAAGGGCTATTGAGTGTCGATAGAGGATCATTCACTCTCGGCGTCATGAGAGAAATATCCCATGTGTTCTTGCTCAGACAAATCCCTGGCTAGGGTCATTCGAGTTGAGAGAGAAAGAGTTCTCCTAGAGAATCTGATTAGAGCGAGACTTGAGTAGAAATCGTATGGGTCTGACAGCACCATGCCCGATATACGATCTCTAGGATATTAGATGGATGAGAGACTATAGGTACACGGTAATTGAGGACAGATAGGTCTAACGGATTGGATTCCCCTGTATCGTTTGGGGACTACGGCGTAGTGGCCTAGTACGTCCATAGTCGATGAGTCGAGTAAATTATTATAGAGATAATAATTCACTGAGCCAGAAGGAGTTCTGACAGCTATGACTCATGGCCAGCTCGATATTGGGCCTAGAGGGTCACACACATATGGTAGGCATTGCAATGAGTAGAGGTTCGGATATGAGATATCCGCCAGAGCCCCTATCTTATTAGATATCTAATAAGCCCCTGAATTATTGGATCCCATGGATGAGATCCAATAAAAGCCCATGAGAGATTATTGGATATTATTCCACTAATCTAAAAGGCTTGGATAATTGGATGCAGATCCAATACCCATTAGGGGAGGATCCATTAGGGTTTGACAGGGGGCCTCTATAAATAGGAGGGATTCAGAGCCTCATAGGCTAGAGCCTTTGCTTGCCTCCCCTATTCTCCTCCCCCTCTCCACCTCAGAGTAGGCCTAGAGTTTTTGAGGAGCGTCGTCGCAGCCCTGCTGTGTGGATCACCGCTAGAGAGGAGGATGCTTGACCTCCTTCATCCTCTCCTAGAGTTCTGCAAGGAAATAGGGATATATGATCTCCCTAGGTAACACAATTTATCTTATACGCAGTTTGTTTCGCGGATTTATGCGCACCAATCTTCGCACGACGATGAACATCCTTTTGGAAAATTGGGGATTTTGTTTTTCTTGATCTTCCGCTGCGCATGTGATGTCGCCCCCAAGATTTCCCAACATCTTCTTCCTTACCTAAGGAATGGAATTATGTGGATGCTCATCCAAATGAGCTAATTATAAGAGATACATCAAAAGGGGTTCAAACTCGTTATTCCTTCAAGAATTTTTGTGCTAACGTCGCCTTCCTTTCTCAAATTGAACCTAAATGCATTGACAAAGCCTTGAAAGATGATTCATGGGTTATTGTAATGCAATAGGAATTGAACCAATTTGAGAGGAATGAGGTATGGAAGCTTGTTCCTAGACCTAGTGACTATTTAGTCATTGGTACTAAATGGGTCTTTAGAAACAAGCAAGAGAATGTGGTATCGTGGTTAAAAACAAAGCTGGACTAGTGGCCAAAAGTTTCAACTAAGAAGAAGGTATCGACTACGAAGAAACCTTCGCTCCTGTGGCAAGGTTAAAGCCATTAGGATGCTCCTTGCCTATGCTAGTAGTAATGATTTTAAACTATTTCAAATGGATGTCAAAAGTGTCTTCTTGAATGGTTTTATTTCCGAAGAAGTATACATCGAACAACCTCCCAGATTTGAAAATTCTCTTCTTCTTAATCATGTATTCAAATTGACTAAGGCTCTCTATGACTTGAAACAAGCTCCTAGAGTTTGGTATGAAAGGCTTAGTTCCTTTCTTATTTTAAATAATTTTACCGAAGGCAAGGTTGATACTACATTATTTATCAAACACTTTGAAAATAATTTTCTTATTATGCAAATTTATGTTGATAATATTATTTTTGGTTATTCAGATGAATCACTATATGAATTATTTGCCAAGTGTATGAGTCATGAATTTGAAATGAGTCTAATGGGTGAATTAACCTTCTTTTTAAGATTACAAATTAAACAACTTAGTGATGATATATTTCTTAATCAATCTAAATATACATTATAATTGTTAAAACGATTTAACATGGATGGTTCAAAAGCGATAAACACTCCTATAAGTACTTCTACTAAGTTAGAAATGGATGAAAATGGTGAAACTTTGATCAAAAAACGTATAGGAGAATGATATGTAGTCTACTTACCTTACCGCAACTAGACCGGATATCATGTTTAGTGTAGGACTTTGTGCTAGGTTTCAATCTAATCCTAAATTATCTTATCTTAAAATTGTTAAAAGAATTTTTAGATATCTTAAAGGAACTCCCAATTTAGGATTGTGGTATCCGAAATCCAATAAATTCGATTTAATAGCTTATGCAAATGTCAATTTTGGAGGATGCAGGATAGATAGAAAAAGCACATCCGGAACATGTCAATTTTTAGGACATGCACTTGTTTCTTGGACTTCCAAGAAATAAAATTCGGTTACACTATCTACGGTAGAAGTTGAATACATAGCTATAAGTGCATGCTATGCGTAAGTTGTTTGGATAAAGAATATATTGTAAGAATATGAAATTTACTTGAAGAACATTCCCATAAAATATGATAATACAAGTATCATTTGTCTTACCAAAAATCCAATTCAACACTCTAAAACTAAGCATATCGACAGTAGGCATCATTTTATACGCGATCATGTCTTTAACAATAATGTCATTCTGGAGTTCATTAACACAAAGCATCAATTAGCAAACATTTTTATAAAAACCTTAAATGAAGATCAATTTGACTTTATTAGAAGGAAACTAGGCATGTTAAATTGTCCTTGTGAATTAGCTTGATTGTATGTATTTTTCAAAAATTTTCATCCTCTTTCTGGTTCTCATGGATTTGACTTTTTTTTTTTTCGATCCCAAATGACATCTTAAAGAGCTTGGCAAGACCCTATCCCATCTTGAATTAAACACCTTTGAAAACAAAAAAAAAAGAGGGAGGGAAAGAAATTTTTTTTTTTGCACGCCAGCGATGGCACCACCAGAACCAGTGGTAGCACCACCTGGGCGCTCGGTCCCCAAGCGGTGGCACCGCTCAGATTGGTGGTGGCACCACCCAAGAATCCTCATATAAGTAAAAAAGTTAGGGTCAACGGTGGAACCACCCCCAACCAGTGAGAACCCTCCCTAGAACTCCCACAAAACCCTCTAAACCTCTCTCACCCTCATTCTAACCTCTAGAAGCCTAAGAGAGGGATTCTTGTTGGATCAAGCTCTCTACCTCCTAAGGAAATCTCCATAAGGTAAAATCTAAAATCTTTCTTTCTTCCTCTCATTATTTGGCCTATTCTTTATAGTTTTTTCTTGATCTATCATCTTGATTAGATATGGCTCCTAAGAGATCATCAAGAATAAAAGGGAAGAGGGTGGAAAGCGATTCCTATGACCAAAACCTGTTTAGATCTAATGAAGTAGCTCTTAGGTTTCCTAATTTCGAAACAAGAACAATATATAAGGGGAAACATGTTGATCTGGATGAACTTGGAAACCTAGAACCCATTAGATGGTTTGCACATTTAGATGTCTTACCTCTCCTACAAATCAATAAACCAATTTATCCTAGGTTAGTTAGGTTATTTTACGCAAACTTATGTATAAACAATGATATATTAACTACTTACCTCTTATGAACACAAATTCAAATCTTTGATAGCACTACATGCGAATTAATTAGAATTACCGAAAAGGATAGAGGCTGTTATTTTAGAAATAAATGAGATATCATTGTAATAGGAGCAACCTACTTTGAAGCCTTAGAAACCATATTTACAAATCCAAACCTATGCATGATTCCCAAAAGTTACGAGCACTTATTGCCCTTCAACTCTAAATTTCTTCATCACATCATGAAATTAATCAAATAGAGCTAAGCACTATGTATTGGATTATGACCGGCCAGCATAATTATTTTGGCTACTTAATCCAGCAATATATGCAGGACATAATAGCTAAAGACACAATGTTACCATATGGGGGGTTAGTCACTCGATTAATACTTACTCATAATATTTGTATCTCACCCGATGAAGAAATAATTCAAGTTGATAGATTTACTACTATCAATAGAAACCTACTCAAAAGACTTAGGTGTACTTTTAGCAATGGTATATGGGTTAGACAACCTAGAAGGACTGGTCCAGTTCCCCCATCAGTAGAACACCCCGAAACACCAATTTTTAGGGGAAATGAATCTCCTCCTCCTAGTCCCTTTGGTGCAGCACCTTCAGAATCAGCTCCTGCTTCATCTTCTGAAGATTTCATTATGGCAGAATTATATCATATCAAATCATAACAAGAGCAAGTCAAATCACAGCAAAAGCAAATTCTATTACAGTAAGTTAAAATTTTGAGGGAACTACAACAAATGAATCAAAAGATAGATGTCATGTATAAGAACTATGGATCTCCTCCTAAGGATTAATCGAAATACTTTCTTATTTTGCTACCTTGACATGCGATCCTTGTATGATTAATCTTAATGCCAAGTTGAAGCTTTGTCAATTTTTTTGTCATCTCCTTTTTGTATGAATGCTGAATTTTTCAAATAAGATGAATTTTGTATGATCGATCTTAATGCTGAATTCCTTTTCTAATGTTTTTATGATCACAAATTGTATGCTTAAAGTCTCATTTCCTTTTTGTTGATGACAAAGGGGGAGAAGAATGAGCAAAAGATTGATGACTTATGCCAATATGATAGCATGACTTATATGAATTGCAAAAGCTAATATGTTGTATAAGGCAAATGTCTTGTATGCATCTTAAAACTTTTTGAGAATATCGCAATATGAAAGTTTTTAGATTGGTTGTCGTTTCATCTCATGATCATATGAAATCATACCTTACATTTATATCATGAGATTCATGTTGAAAGTTCATATCTCTTGTCGAAATGATAATTGTCTTTTATCATTCGACTTGAAAATAATTTTCATAGCTCGAAATTATGAGAAATACGAAGTTTCGTATTTGCTAATGCTTATAGAAAATAACGATAAGTTCAACGGATAGAACTTATCGGTTTAGGCTTGAATTCAAAGAGATTGAATTCTAGTGTTTTTATCTTCTCATTATATGGCATATAGATAGGGGGAGTTATATTTAAGTCCATCATCAATTGATTGTCATCATTAAAAAGGGAGAGATTGTTGAATCTCGGATTTTGATGATAAAATCAATTGATGTGTTAATTGATCTAATCCATATTATTGAGTTAAGCGTGCAAGATTAACTACGATAGCTTGAAGACATAAGCAAGTCTACCGGAGTCAAGTTCGATGGGTGTTCACGAGTCCGCTGAGAGTCGGAAGTGCTGTCGGAACCAACCAAGAAGAAATTGGGGACTTGCCGAAATTTTCGGAAGTCCGCCGGAGAGATCGTCGGAGGTTCGCAGAGATCACTGAGAAGGTTCGGCTACTTGCCAAAAGACTCACTGAACTCACCACAAGACCGGGAGCCTGCTGGGAGTCCACCGGAAGAAATTCGAGGGTGTATCAGAAGTCCGCTAGAAGATCGCCAGAAGGAAACTCGACATTGCCGGTTAAAAACCTGCTTAGGACTACGTCTTAATTTTGTAGTTTGCATGTAATTAGGGTTAAGATTAAGAGCTAATTTTATAAACTGGGCCCGAATATGAACTGGTTTGGGCCAAATTTAGAGCCCAACCAGTGACCCAAAAGGTCGGGCGGTGGTACTGTCGGACTGGGCGGTGACACCACCCAGCACCCGAAAGGTCGGGCGGTGGCACCGCCACTGACAAGCGGTGGCACTGCCAATACACGGTCAAATTGACATTGATAGGCGGTAGCATCGCCATCAACAAGCGATGGCACCGCCAGCTCCGGGAACCCAAAGGAATTTAAAATTTGGAGCCCAAATTTGAATCCTCTTGGGGTCTATAAATATCCCTCAATTCTCAGTAGAGAAAACACCTTTTGAGAAGTTAAAAATTGAGAAAAAGCTTTAGCAAAGTCTTGTTTTCAGTAGCTTAAGTGTTCACCTCCCTCTTTCTCTTTAAAAAATCTGTAAGAGTGTGAACCACTTATAAAAAGGTTGTAAAAGGGGTATTTGGTCCTTCCCCTTTAAAGTGATTTGCTAGTGAAAGTTGGGAGCCTCATCGAAGAAGGCTTCGCAAGTGGATGTAGATCATTTGACCGAACCACTTTAAATTGGTGTGTTCCTTAAATGTGTGAGTGTTTAACTTTCTGAAACCTTTATTTACATAGCAGCAAGCTTTTTATTTTCATCTCCTTATTTTACTCGAGCTACTTTTACTAAGTTATTCCTTTGTCGAATCGAAATCTCTACACATTTATGAAATCGATTTCAAACTTACAAGTTTTAATCCGTTGCACTAATTCAACCCCCCCTCTTAGTGCCGCTCCGATCCTAACAATCAACTCTAAGAGTACTTTTTTCGTTAAGTTTTTCACTAGTTTTGAACCGGCTTATTTACAAGATTTTTCAATAGCATTATAGTTTTTATTGAGATTTTAAAAATACTATAAAGTTATTAAAAAAATACTATAAGTGATATCATATCGTATCTCTTTGGTTGTCATTGTTTATAGATCATCATGATATCATATTATTAGGCTTGTAATTGGTTTAGATTTGGTTCATTTATAGTATTTTCAAGTAGATTATATGATATTTTTGTTGTGGTGCCCAAAACACTATAACATACTAATTTTTAACTTTTGTTTGGGTGATGTTATTACTAATCTGTTACAAATGCCTATCTGAATCATCATATGATATTTTAAATAATTTCTAATATATTTTGGTTCCATTAAACTCACTATAGTGTTTTCCAATAATGTTATAATGTTTTTGTTGAGGTATTAAAAATACTGTAAAATTATTAAAAAATAATTATATCATTGCTCATAAAACATTATGATATTAAATTTGTAGGTTTAAAGTTGGGTTGTTAAGGTTATGAATCTATTTGTATGATTTATAATATTTTTAAATAAATTTTATGATTTTTTATTATGATGATAAAAGTACTATAACAAAAAGTATTCATGACACTTAGGACCAACATGAAATGACGGGTATTTCGAACATTATTCATGACAGAGACATCATTTGAGGAAAAACAAAAAGTATGAGATATTTTTTAAAAAAATAAATAAAATAAAATTTTTCAGAAAAATTTATCCAAAATTATGAGGAAGCTTATCGGGCAAATTCTGCCATCACATTCACCCCTCCCATCTACGCTGGGTTGTCACCTGTCTCGAGAAAACAGGTGACACTGTTTCTGTCCATGTTCGCATTGACCCGACCAGAGGCTTGAGAGTGGACTATCTGATGCGTGTCTTGACCGAGACATTTACCAGAAAAGGTCATACTTACATAACATAATTTATTTGCTAAAGGAGCCGCGGTGAATACATGTCGAGATGACAGAGCACGAGAGAATCAACCAACAGAGCTTACAGAGTCTCATACGCAGTACGCACAACATCTGCCGCATCACATTTCGACGATGATCTTCCCCGTGGCATGCCCGGAGATGCTTTTAGCCCAAGCCGCCTCGGCCGTGCTCAACCCATGTATCGAATCCACGCATGTCCTCAGCCTGCCTTCCTTGGCCAATTCCACCACAAACCTCATGTCCTCCACTTTGGGCGCCAGCACCAACGTCACCAGCTTCTTCTTCGACAAGGTCACCTTCTTGTACAGAGCAGCAACCATCGATTTGAAGGAGGGAGAGATGTCGATGACCGTGCCGTAAGCGCTCAAATTGGGCTCAAAGATCGACCAGGGAATACCAGACGCGCAGTGGATCACTGCGTCGTACTTTTTGCCTGAGGGGCTCGTGAGACTGGAGCCCGGGGAGGTCTTATAGTCCAAAACCTCGTCGGCGCCAAGTTGCTTCACGAACTCCACGTTCCGGACGCCGCAGGTGGCCGTCACATGCAGGCCTGCAAGCTTGGCGAGCTGGACGGCGTAGTGTCCGACGCCGCCGGAGGCAGCGGTAATAAGAATGTTGGAAGATTTACCTGTGCCGTCAAACTTGGTCGTCCCGGCTGTCCTCAGCGCCTGGAGGGCGATGAGGGCAGCGGTCGGCAGGCCTGCACCTTCAGCCGGAGAGAGTTCGGCGGGTCTGGAGACTGTCATGTTCGTCGGTGCCACAGCGAACTCAGCAAGTCCACCACTGTTCTGCCATTTCATGAGAACTCGAGATCAGCACAAACGTGAAGCTTGCATGATAGATAGACTGTGAAACAAGCATGCAGTTGGTCTTCCTTTTGTCTTCTCGGATCCCCGTCGTATGCAGAGGGGCTTCACGGGTTGAAATAGTTAAAGAGATAAGTGTCCGCAAGTGATGTATTATACAACGTGGATCATCAAATGGAATTAATCCCAAAGAACATATATGATTTCAACAGATGATGAAATGATCATGAACTCTCAGCAACAACAGTACGGGATTCCTCTTTGTGGAGTTATTATAGTAATTGATCTTCACAGGGATGTGAGAATTGGCACTGTACTTAAATGTCTTATCTCTGCTTTTAGATAGACCCCTCCAGTGAATGTGCATAAAACGGAGTAGAAATTTGTTGCATGGAATACTTACTGGAAGACTAAGCATTGCAATGACTTTGTCACCTTTCTTAAAGTCGGCAACCTCTGGACCTGCCTCAGTGACTTCTCCCGTTACATCAACACCTGTTTCACAAAACACAAGTAAAATACTACATAACAGGAGTCTCCAGCAATACAACAAATCCTGTAGAAATTCCCGTCAAGTTCAGAAAGCTTTTTTATGTCTCCATATGGGCCAATGTCAGCCTGATTTTGCAGTCAAAGCTTAATTATCAACCGTCCACATCATTTAAGGTCCTTTTAAACTTCCCAGTAATGTTAAAAGATAGTAGTATACTATGATGCATTGTGAACTGTGCTTGGTGTTTGTATAATACTGATACAATCAAGTATAACCTATATTTAGATGAACTTGTGTAACCATAACATGTGAAACGAACAATAGGCATTGGACCAGTAGCTCATTAAGACATACATAGCTGATATAATAAATACAAGCATCATTTTAGCTTGCTTTTGGGTTTCTGATTGCAGCTAGTTTTTGATACATTTTAATTTTTCGATGTCAAATCAGAATTGTATCATTCTCTCTTTGTACATTAACTAATGAAACACCAGACTATAACCTTAAAAACCAACACCAAATCATATTTGATGTGTTAAGAATGCTCAAAAGGTTAAATCCGGATGTCTATGCTTCCTATGAGTCAATTCCATGATTAACTTCAAAGAAAGGATGGTGATTATGCTCCAAACTGTCAATCATAAACAGTTTTAAATCAACCAAAAAGTTTATGCATTTGAATATTAAATAATTATGGAGACTGTGTCATTGATATAAACACGAAGAAAAGTCTGTATATTATGAACTAGAAAACTGGTCAGAGTGTAAATCACATAAAAATATGTTAGGAAATGAAAACAAAATTGACATTGATGAAACTTTAGCAGAGCATTTGACACACTTACAAATTGGCGTTTCTCAACTCTCTTTACAATTTATAATTTTTATCATTAATTGAATTTCTTAATTGTAACTCAGTTTATTCTTTGTTGAATGGCAAAGGAAAAGCTTACCAGTTATCATAGATTTATCGCCTTCATGCTTCGATTATATCAATAACCATCCTACATTTAACTATACGGTTATCGTGGTCAAATACTACTCACCCTCACTTCATCCTACTTCACTTAAGGCACTAATTTGGGGGTTGAAAGGACCATGCGTTGGGAATCCCATCTGACCTTGGTCTTCTTATAAATAGATATCATTAAGGCTCCTTGCACATGCGGATTTGAAATCGAATTGATTCAATTATCACCGTCAGCCCACCCTAACATTGATCCATCCCCAAACCCATGTTAATGGAAAGAGCTTGATGAAAAATGATGAAGGAAGAACCCAAACTGCATGTGTTCACTACCTCCGGTGAAACAGAAAAGATTTAGTATATTTTTTTCTGCTGAAACCAAAAGTAGACCTTTTTTATACTTTCCACAGACAAATTTCAAATTCAATTGGACAAAAAGACAAACAAACTAACCCCAAAATGAGATAAAAACCCTGAACTAAATGTAGAAGTAAATTCATGAAAGTTTTCTTCCTCTTAATCACTTCGACATAATGGAGGATGTAACAAGTTTGTGAAATACTGGACATATGCTTATTGATAATTTCTTTTTTTGACAATAAAATATGCACAATTTGCAGCGACTAATTTGACCGTAGCCATTAGGATTGTGAATGGATCAACTTGTAATACAAATGCATCAAGATTTTACCTGGTACAAATGGAAATCTGGGGGGCAGAAATGGACGCAGCATGCCATTCTGAACTTTCCAATCAATTGGGTTTACGCTTGTGGCTTCCAGCTTCAACAAAACCTCATCCTTCTTGGGAGAAGGAATTGGGATTTCAGTATGCTGCAGTGAACACAATCCCAAGTTGACAAAGGCTAAATTAATTACAGTGAAGAAAGTAAAGCAATGCCAATTGCACGAATGCAAATAAGAGATCCCTTTGAACAGCGCCAGGCTACCAATATACATTCTAAAAACTACTTGTGTTCAACATTTTAAAGAATATTCCAACTCATGATCTACTCTGATACTGATTTTGATCAGGTAACTAAAAATCCCATGAACTTGGATTGTTAGGAAAGAGTCCAATAAATTTATAAGCCTTCTCTTAGATTGCAAAATGACTTCATTCATTGGAGAGTACCTCGAATGAACTGAACGCCAACATATTGCTATGTTCCGTCACCAAACTCCTCATAATCACTTTCTCTATTACTTTTCAGGTCTATCATCTGATACCTTTCATTTGAAAGTGCCTACCTCTATTATGTTTTAACTATATGTATGTATATATATGTATGTATATATATATATGTATGTATATATATATATAGATATATGTATATATTTTTGTAAAAGATAAGTGACGAATATGAGATATGATATCATGACCTTATCACTAATTATCCAAGTCCTCTACCTGAGAAGTTAATTGATATTTTCTAAATTTGTAAGATGAGATTTTTGTATATCATAAGTGACTCAAGTATATCATCATGAAACTAATGTTTTAGGCGTATTATGACATAATTCATCTTCAATTGAATCAAAGTGCAACTCGACCTTGGTTACTAGGATCTACTTAACTTTAATATAATATATAATATTATATATATATATATATTTATTTATTTGAATTTGAGTCAGGTATGTATATGGTTGACAAAATACTAATACAACTAAAAAGTTTAAATAATGAAGTCAGAAACCTTATATATCATATAAAATGTTAAACTATTGGTAACATGAGATTAATCCCAAACTCATCTGTTTTACCTTCTCATTTTAAATCTTTTCATACACTATACCTAAAACATTACATAAGTGTCCATGCAACAGATGATATGTAGATTGGGATGATTTACTTTTGAGATAACAATGACGAGACTTCTCAGTATAACAAGTCATGTAATCTTCTATATATATATATATATATATATATATATATAAAGAAAAGAACAAAACGCCCCTTTTCTCGTCCTGACTTCAATTATCACGAGTCACGTGGCTCCTCCCATCATCATTGCCTTCATTACACCATATCCCACACTTTTTTGCCCCTCTTTTGTCCTCTACTTTACCGTCATTTTCTTCCCTCCTCTGTTGATATCATTTCCCCTCTTAATCAGCCATTCTTTCATTTTCCATGGCGACTTTTTATAGCTTGGGTAATTCCCAATCTTTTATACAAAACACGAAATGTGGAGCGTATAAATTCCGCAGAATAATTCTAAAACAAAATGCAGTAACAAATTCAGCATGCTCAAAGAAGGTAGAGCAGGAACCAAGTTGAAGAAACGAGGATGAAGAACGAGAAACACACGTATACCTAATCCAACTCCCTTCTTTCGGTGACACTCCTCTCTTACTAGGTTCCACACGACAAAATGCGCGAACCCTCGACCAAGCAAACAAGTAACCCTAAGTTTCTTCGTCTAAAAGGCCGATAAGCAACAAACAGAATCAAAGACCGGGAAGAAATGACATGGAATTTTACCTTGAGACCGGCAGCCCCGCCGCCGTAACCTTCGTACTGGACTGCCTTCATAATCTTCGTGGCCATGCGAGAGAGAGAGAGAGAGAGATGGTTGGAAAAGGAACAGTGTGAGGTACTACCTAGGAACACTTCGGATGAAAGCTGAGGGAGGGAATATTTGTAGCAGTGGTAGTGGTGGTGGGGTGGCCAACTACCACTCGTCGTGCCTTACGCCACCGGTGCGTCCTATGGGACACGTTATTGACTCAGTAGGTGGAATAGTGCCAAAGGTAAGTTCCATGAACATATGGAAAGAACATACATGAAACACGGGCGAGGAGTTCAACTTTCGCCTGGTTAAAAGGAATTTTTAGATTCTGATCATTTTGGCCGTATCTCAATTTTCATTCCTCGTGATGATGAAAGGTGTCTCTCTATTTTATAATAATTCGATTAATCAACCAAAGAAGTTATTTAATGAAATAAACATATAATGAAGTTATGATGAAATGTGGGCCTCACCTCCCTGCGTCATACAAGACGACACTCCATGCCACAGTATCCACACAGAAAACTTGCAAGCCACCCAATCGTTCGTCTGATTTGAATAAAAGATTAATATAATGAATTTGATTTGATAAAACCTGCTGGACAGCTGAGACGGTAAAATGAAGACCTTTTATAATCTTTCATGCCAGCGTACCCGACGTTGATACTTGCCCACCTCTCGTACATGACAAAGCATCCCTAACAATTTTATACAAATAATTTTTTCTCTTATAGTACAATAAATTATTATGTTTTTTTCACATTGGGGCGATCCAAGAAGATGAACATTCGACCTAAGTAACATACTTTTATAAGGTGGGTTCAATTTCAAGAGCAACGGGCAGGAAAAATCCTGCACCACCAAACTGTCAACGAACGAATATATCCTGCAAGATTCAAGTATCCTAAACATGTTTTCAACCAACATTCACAACAATGACAAATGATGCCACTGCTCAACATAATCTCACCAAGCAGCATGGAGAAAGAAAGCTGTATATATCAGAAAACAGATCAGTCTTCGATGGTATTGGAGGCCTTTCCATTTTCCACCCTCCCATCAACAATTCCTTGTTGCAGTGGACATTTCAGACGTCCTCTTTGCTCCGGTGGTGCATTCTTCAGCAAAACTACGGAATCAGAAACTCAATCGTTTCTATCCCTGTGCACTTTCAGTCAGATCAGTCGAGACATTAAAGCCTGGAGGAATGAACACAATGTCATCCCACTTCGATGCAGCAGAGCTTTCCTGCATGTGGCAGGTAAGCGGTGTTGACAGCCAATCCAAGGGTAACAAATGTATGTCGAATGTGCTGCTACCTAAGTACGTACCTTCATAGCTTTGATGATATCCTCCAATACACAAACCTACAACAAGAACCACAGGGCATATCTTAACCATGAAAAAGAAAATAGAAATAAGGGTAAAAAAATTGGCAAGGCAGCTTTTGCTTCCAAACTAGTTGCAGGACTGTGAGATGTACCTGAATGTCACCCTTCCTTAAGGCAGGGTTTAATTGCCTCTGCTGACGAGAAGCTCTAGACAGTGAGTCTTCCAGGTCCTCCTTAACAGCAGTACATGAAATAGTTTCAGATTCCATACTAAAGCTGAAAGAACTATCACATGCCAACACTAACCTTTCTGAAGAAAGCTGGACGATATCTCTTATTTTGACTCCTCAAGACTAAGCTCCTTGACTAAAACATCAAAACCATGGATCACTATCCAAAAAATCTCAGAGCAAAATGCAATTAATGTAAACAATCAATTTAACATGGTACGCTTCATCCAATCAGAAAGAGAGACTCTGGAAGCAGAAACCAACTAAATGAATCTCAAGTTGCAGTTCAAAGACCTATAGAAACATAAAGGGTTTTTCGAATTTGTCTTGACTTCTACCCCTCTTGGCAAGAGAAGAATTCATTTTTTAGTGGACCATCGGAAAGGAAGGACACGAGAAAGGGATGAAACAAACACTAAAGCCCTACTGCACAACCATTGGGATGCACCTGAAGTCTAAAAATGACATCAAATAAGCCTATCCAACAACATCACCAAGAACTTGGGCAAGATAGAGAGCAATACGAGTCTCTTCTGCTTCCCAGTTCTCCGGCAATTCCTCGAGGAGCCCGACTTCACTCCACCCTCCTCCCATTGATCCTCCCCTTCCTTCCCCTCCTAGAAAGCCCCTAGACTCCACAGAACCCTCATCCTCTTTGCCTACAGCACCCTGAGTCTCCTCCCACATGCCTCCATCCTCTTCTTCCTTTGGCAAGGATTGTCCTCTTGATAGTGCTCTTCTGTCCAAGATGCCTTCTTCCTCTTGGTGTCTTCTGAGGTGCTCAAGGTGCAAGGATGTGTAAGTCGGACGACCTCTTCCAAGGTGCAAGGCATGAGGATGTGGAAGTCGGATGTTGCTCTTGAAGCCAAATTGTTAAAGATCCAAAGCCAAACTTCCCTCTGCTTGCAATTGGATCCGTCAAAGCTCAGTTCAGCACATGATGATTGAAAGACTATCCTCTATAGTAAATTTCTTGGCAAAACTCCACCACAAGATTTCCTGTGCATTGCTCTTCCTAAAATCTAGGGTCTTCCTTCTGATTCATATTATTGATTTTGCAACCAGATTTTTCTACTTTCAATTCTCCTCAGAGACTGAAATGATGCATGTATTCCCGAGTAGTTGGTTTGTTACGTTCAGGCCTTAATCCTAATCCCTTGGAAACCCAGTTTCCAACCAATTTTAGAACAAGTGGACAAAGCTCCCACTTGGATTCAATTCACTGGCCTCCCTCTTGAACTTTGAAATCCCCATCTTCTTTGCCAAATTGCCTATTGCATTGATCAATTTTTAAAGATTCAATGAGGTCACATTAACTAGGTTTAGGGGTAAATTCGCTAGTGTGTCCTCGACCTTGGAAAAACACTTGCTTTAGGGACTATGGATTAATGATGGTTTCATCCAATTCTTCCACACAGTTCCATTTGAGAACTTTCGATGTGGTAAAATCAGTCACCATAGTGCCCACCCTGAAGTTCCATAAAACACTATAAGGGGGATGAGGCCACCATGGAGGAGACTTAGGTTTCCAAGGTGGTTCTAGAGGTTGAAGATGACCTGGATCTATGCCTTGGATTCAGGTCTAAAAGAGGACCACAGGTCGTAGGGCCAACCAATGCCACCCCCAATCATGCTTCCCCATCTTCCACTTTACATCAGGGTCTGACCCAACCTGGCCATAATTTTATAATGGAGGTCTTGCTTAAGACAATGGATCTCATGAATCGCCCTAGGGAGGTGAGAAAGCATGTGTGTGGGCCAATCTCCTTAAATGGGCAAAATGATCATTCTTTTTCTCTCGGTTCCAAGGCACCTCTTTCTGCTGCCATTGTCAGAGGGCATGATTATCATTCTGATCCTTCAGGTCCCAAGATGCCCCTCTCTACTGTTAGTGCCAGGGGGCAAACGATGGGGCCAGATCTAGCAAACAATAGTGTGCCACCATCTGTCCCGGTCTTCTATGCTTCCCTAAGCATTGACGATGAAACATTTCCCACTACCTCAATGATAGTAGACACAGGTAAGTTTCCAACTACTCAGGTTCCTAGTCCATTCTCCTCTAACCCTTTTGCTATTTTACTGACGAACGGTTTAGAGACTAACGAGGGGCTGCCAATCCGACATTTGACACCTTCCCCTTTATTGCCAAAGCCAATGACTCTCATCCATATTGTCACGAAAGGTCATCGTGCACCCGCAACATCTTCGCTCAATGAACCATTCGTCGCTTTTGCATGCTTGTACAGATGCTTGGCATTGATTTTGTGTGTTTTTGCTTGAAAAATGTAAGCAAAAACAGTTTGCAGCGCTACAATGCAACCATTCACCACGGCAAGCAAAATTGCCCAAAAATAACTTCATTTTTGCGTGCCATAGCCTGTTTTCTACAGACCACAGCCACACACGAAACGTCAACCATTTCAGACCCCTAGAACCACCTGGGTGGCATAGGGGTGGATGGGGCTTCGGGGTAGTGTCGAGCGTTGATCGGTTTACACATATTTGCACGTTAAAGTTAACGGGAACTTGTCATCGCACTTGACACCCAGTGACAGTCGTTTATGAACTTGCGACCGTTCGTTTTGCCTTCTAAAATCCTTATTTTCTCCTTTCTCTCTTTTCTCTCTTGCAAAGTGTTCGCTGAATTGCTTGTAAAGCTACATTCTTCATGAGACATCAGGACTTATCCGCCGCTCGCTTTCGAACTAATCAACTTGCTCTTTCACAATCCTTTGGGACCTGAGCGAGGTTGCAACTTGGCTGACACTTTGTGGGCGAATGACGCAAGAGTGTTTCTTGACTTGGGCAATCCCAGCTAAGTCCGAGAAGTTGGTGTAATGGTGTTTCACGACTTAGGCAACTCCAACTAAGTCCGAGAAATTGGTGTAATGGTGCTTCACGACTTAGGCAACTCCAACTAAGTCCATGACTTTGCCATAAGGATGTCACACGACTAAGGCAATTCCAGCTAAGTCCGTGACAGCATGGCTAGTCCTCTTCAACCCCCTCCTAGCCACCCTCATTTGACTTCCTTACTTACAACATGGCCAATGCCTTCAAGAGGGTGACGGATGATGGCTTGCTCGATGAGGAAGGTTCTGAGATTAACAACTTGGTCAATGACTCCTAGCTGATCTCGATCCAAAAGAAGGAACCACGAGTAGCGATATGCCTCCTCTTTCATTAAAACATAAAAGCAAGAAGAAAAAGATCTTTGGGCTGTTGAAGGAAGAATGTTTCATCATTTTTAGAGTCCATTTTTGCCTCCTTTAGAGAATGCACTTTTGGAGGAAAATATTTCTTGCTAGCCCCCTTTCCCTTCATCTTAAGTTTTATGACCTTTAGCAATATTTTCATGAAACTACAAAGGAACTTCTAAACGGTAGTGTCATCATGCTCTCTCACCATATTAGAACATTTAAACTTGATATTGTCATCTTGCTTGAGACCCATCTTCAAGAACAAGAGATCCTTCGAGCGGAAGTTAAGGAAATGTTGGATGGGTGGATTCTCTACTGCAAAAGGGAGGTCTAGGGAATTTTGGTGGCCTAAAAGCCTCATTCCTTCAAACAGTATGGCTTTCCTCAGTAGGTAAGCTATTAACCTTATCACTGAAGCATCGGGTAAGCCCCCTTACCTTCTTTCTATAGTTTATGCTAGTGTAATTTCTCATCTTCATAAATCCCTTTGGGCTTTGTTTTCTCAAATTGATACCTCCTATTTTCCGTGGATTATCTACGGTAACATAAATTCCATTTCATGTCCTATAGATAAACTAGGGGTGCCCATTCGCTTTCACTCCGTCCATTTTGGATTTCAATGATTTCATTTTTCAAATTGTCTTATCGATATTGGATTTATTGGAAATCATTCTACGTGGTGTAATAATCATTTTGGAAGAAACCGAGTTTTTACTCGTGCAGATAGAGTTTTCTATAATTTGTGGTATTTAGTTTTTAATAACACTATTGTTTCTCATTTTCCCTATATCGCTTTCAATCACTCTCGTCTAGTCATCAAGATTGATCACCTTCCCAGAAGAAACAACATTCACCTTAATATTAAAATTGAGTCGGACTTCTTTGAAATGGAGGGACTTGTTAATCTTGGCAAAAACTTCTAGCCTAGAGACCCCCACTAGAGGGGAGCAAACCCATGATTTGCACCCCCTTGCTCAACAAACTCAATCACACCATCTCTAATTGGGATAAATCCAATAAACATAATACCTTGGACCCAATGTAGTCAAAGGCACTAAAAGGCGCAAAGGTGACAAAATGTGTAGGGCGCTAGCCCAAGAGAAACGACGTGCTTGCAAATATTAAAATTTTAAAACGTATATAATTAAGGAAAATATGATCACTAAAATAAAAATGAGAAATTATATGAGTTTCATACAACTTTATATTTCAAATATCACCATCAAAATATTAAATTACATTTATTTAAAGTACCAAAGTACTATATTGTCTGAAACTACTAACAAAAATTGACAAAAAAAGAAGATTAACATTAAAAATCCAATAATTTCCCTAAAAAAGTCAATGATCATCAAATTCGTAGATTCTAGACCATTATTAACAATGATTAACATGATTACAAGAGAAAGAGAGAAGCAGAGAGGAAAAGATGAGGAAGAAGCAGAGAGGAAAAGATGAGGAAGAAGCAGAGAGAAGGAGAAAAGGAAGAGGGGGGGGAGGGGGGGGGGCTATTTACTATTACTTGGGAGGGTAGTAGGTAACTATCAAGGATGAGGGAGGGGGAGGGGAAGATGCAAAAAGATGGCGAAGAGGGGTGTAGCTATCAGGGAAGAAGAAAGAGTGGGGGCTATTGGGATTAGAGAGTGGAGGACAAAGAGGGTGGTTTTTGAGGTCGAACGTGTCGAAGGATGGTGAGGGTGGCTATTGGGATCGGTGGGGGATGATACAGGAGGACAATGCGAGGATAGCGACAGATGGCACGAGGTGAGGAGGGAGAGGAGAGCTATTAAGGAAAAGGCATGGGGTAATAAAGGAGAACGTGAGGCCAATAAGGAGGGAGAGGGGTGCTGTTAGGAGGGGAAAGAGAGATAGAGTTATCGTAAAAAGAAGACACCACAGAGGTTTGCCTTGCGCACGAAAGAAGCTCACTTAAGGCTACCTTTGCACGTGCCACACCATCATTCGATTAGAATTTTTTTAAGGGAAGATCTTGTGAAATCACGAGGTGTGGGGTGGTCCAAGGAGGGGTGACAATGAACGATGAAGAGGAGAGAGATGGAGAGAGGGGAAGAGCCCATTGGAGAAAGACAACGATGTCGTTGCTGAAAGACAATGATGTCGTTGCTCACTGGAGAGGGAGATGTTGCCGTCATCGTTATTCGTTGGAGAGAAAGACACCAACGCCGCCACGATTAGGTTTCTGAAGGGGGTAGGGGCTCGTGCATGCGGGGCTGTGTGGGGGTTAAGAGATGTTGACTCTGATTCAATTAAACCAGAATCATGGAACCTCATACATTTAGGCTCGATCGATGCATTAATTGAACTATGCGAGCTAGGTGGTTTGATTAAACCAGAATCAAGGAACCTAAAAGACCCACACATCAATCGAATCAGGAGGGCACTTGGGCTCAGGCACGTGCCTAGGCTGCAACCACTTAAAGGCGCCTACCTAGATCACTTCCCAAGCACTTGGGCCTCACGTCGCTCGCTTGGGCACCTAGGCGAGCACCCAATTGAACCTCAACATTAAAACAATCACTGATGCCATTGCTTATCTAGAAAAAGGAGACGTAGTTGGGTTACTCATCGACTCTAAAATGATCTCCCTCCATTGCAACTACAACAGAGTTGTTGCCTTGCATAAACAGCTTTACACTAAATGGTGGGTTAGAGTCCAAACCTAATGGTCCCTTACCGATGACATAAGTACCAAAATTTCCACCAAGTCGCAAATACTATAAGAGGAACTGGGTCCATCTTATCCAAACTGATAATCATCTTGACTTTCCTAACACCCCTAATATCCTTACTCAATTTGCTCATTCGTATAACAACCTATGGTATAATTTGCTCATTGGACCAACTATCCCGCTCTTCCCAAACTCAATCCCCTCGAGTGGAATGATCCTTCCCTTCTCTTCTTCTAAAATATAAAATACTATCAATAAATGGGCCAAGGCAAAAACCTAGAGCCTAATAGCTTCATCGTTGAAGTCTACTCAAATTTCTTGGTGAACATAAAACCAAAATTCATGCTGAATTTGTAAATTTCAAAGCTGTTGCTACTATTCCTCCTAGCTAGGGCAAGACCTGGCTTGTTTTCATCCCAAAAAAATCGATGCCACCCCTATTAAAGATTTTCATCCAATAACCTTATATGATGTTTTCTACAAGAATTTTGCCAAGGTCCTTACCAACTGGCTGAAAACCAAAATGAATGCTTTGGTTAGTCATGAACAATTTGCCTTATTAAAGGGAAGATCATCCATGATAGTATTTTTTTTTTTGTTTTTTGCTAATAAACTAGTCCACGCTATGAGCTACTCCAAAGGCAAGATATCCACTTCTCCTCAAACTAGATACTGGAAAAGCCTTTCTATCTCCTAGTCTACTATCAAAAACACCTTAAGGGACACGAATTTCGCCCCATAATTTATTGATTGGATCACGGCCAATATCACCTCATCCACCTTCTCATGCCTCATAAATAACGAACAATTGGCTTGGTTCAAGATGCATCCGATGAGGGGTTCCTTTCTCTTATTCATCCTTGTTCAACAAATCATTTCGTCACTTATCTCCTCTCTCCTCTGTCGTTCATATGAGTAAAATCACTCTAGTTGGTACCAAATCTCCCATTTGCTTTTTCTTAATAACCTCTTCTTCTAGCCTTTAGAGCTAACCCAAAATCATGCTCCTAAGTCCTCATAATCTTCAACAATCTCACTCATCTCAAAGTCAATCTCGCAAGTATGATATTTACTTCCCCAAACATTGTCCCTCTTCCACTATGCACAACATCTGCTCTTCCTTTGGCATTTGTGAAGGAAGCTGGCCTTTTAAATATCTTGGTACCTACCTTTCCGTAGAAAGATTAGGGGGATAACACCAACATATCCTTGTGGAGAAAGCCATGGACAAAATTCAACATTGGTACAAAGGCCTTCTACCCCAAGAGGGCAAAACTATCCTAAGTAATTCTATAACCAACTCTCTACCTATGCATAAACTGCTTAACTCATGGGTCTTCGACAAAATTTTAAACAAAATCTTATTAGCATCACAATTTGCATCTTATTAGCTAGGAAACCCTTACTAAACCCAAGGATTATGAGGGTCTTGGTAAAAAAGATCTCACTATAGCCAAAAAAGCAATGTGCCAAAAAAAAAATCCCTATTCCCAACAACGAGGATAGACTCTAGGGTAAGGTCTTCTCCTCTAAATATGATCCCTTCAACCCTTAGGGAAACACCCCCTCTAGCATAATCTCCAAAGCCTTCTGTGCCATTTTCAACAGACCCATTTCACAAAAGGAGGTTTTAGAAAGTTTATCAGATCTGGGAATTATTCCCAATCTCCTGTTGGGAGGACCCATGGCTTAAAAATTTCTACAAATGGCCCTCCTACATCAATATTGAAGCTATGGAATATTTCATGTTTCGTCTCAGTGTTGATAGTATACAAGAAGGTAACTAGTCCATCTCTTCTCTATTCACCTTGTTACATCACTCTCTTGTCGACAAGATATGCACTATACATCTCTCAACAACACAGTGACATGGGACTGGACCCTCAACCCTTGTGGAAGCTTTTGGTAAGTAGTTCCTAAAGTTGCTTAAGCAGGGGAATGATCTCCCAAGAGGAGATTCGGTCAAAGTGGAAGATGGCTTCACATCTAAAAGTGGCCCCTAAAGCAGTGATTTAAAAAGCGCTAGGCGCCAAAAGGCGCTAAGGTCCAAAAACGCCCGAGGCGCTAGGCGCTCGCCCGAGCGAAACAAGGCGCTAAAATATAAAAATTAATAATAATAAAAATTCACAGTATTAAAATCAAAATAATATATTATTAATCTAATAAATACAAATTCTATTATTAGTATACTGTTAACAGTATACAGAAGGAGAGGAGAAGAAAGAAGAGTGTAAGGGGGTGCTGACTGAGAAAAGAGGAAGCGACAGCAGCAGCGGGAGCGGGAGTGTAAGGAGGCAGAGGCAGCGGGAGCAGGAGTGTAAGGAGGCAACGACAGCGGGAGTAGGAGTGTAAGGAGGCAACGACAATGGGAGCGGAAGTGTAAGGAGTGTAAGGAGGCAACGACAATGGGAGCGGAAGTGTAAGGAGGCAACGACAATGGGAGCGGAAGTGTAAGGAGGCAACGACAATGGGAGCGGAAGTGTAAGGAGGCAACGACAATGGGAGCGGAAGTGTAAGGAGGCAACGACAATGGGAGCGGAAGTGTAAGGAGGCAACGACAATGGGAGCGGAAGTGTAAGGAGGCAACGACAATGGGAGCGGAAGTGTAAGGAGGCAACGACAATGGGAGCGGAAGTGTAAGGAGGCAACGACAATGGGAGCGGAAGTGTAAGGAGGCAACGACAATGGGAGCGGAAGTGTAAGGAGGCAACGACAATGGGAGCGGAAGTGTAAGGAGGCAACGACAATGGGAGCGGAAGTGTAAGGAGGCAACGACAATGGGAGCGGAAGTGTAAGGAGGCAACGACAATGGGAGCGGAAGTGTAAGGAGGCAACGACAATGGGAGCGGAAGTGTAAGGAGGCAACGACAATGGGAGCGGAAGTGTAAGGAGGCAACGACAATGGGAGCGGAAGTGTAAGGAGGCAACGACAGCGGGAGCGGAAGTGTAAGGAGGCAACGACAATGGGAGCGGAAGTGTAAGGAGGCAACGACAATGGGAGCGGAAGTGTAAGGAGGCAACGACAATGGGAGCGGAAGTGTAAGGAGGCAACGACAATGGGAGCGGAAGTGTAAGGAGGCAACGACAATGGGAGCGGAAGTGTAAGGAGGCAACGACAATGGGAGCGGAAGTGTAAGGAGGCAACGACAATGGGAGCGGAAGTGTAAGGAGGCAACGACAATGGGAGCGGAAGTGTAAGGAGGCAACGACAATGGGAGCGGAAGTGTAAGGAGGCAACGACAATGGGAGCGGAAGTGTAAGGAGGCAACGACAATGGGAGCGGAAGTGTAAGGAGGCAACGACAATGGGAGCGGAAGTGTAAGGAGGCAACGACAATGGGAGCGGAAGTGTAAGGAGGCAACGACAATGGGAGCGGAAGTGTAAGGAGGCAACGACAATGGGAGCGGAAGTGTAAGGAGGCAACGACAATGGGAGCGGAAGTGTAAGGAGGCAACGACAATGGGAGCGGAAGTGTAAGGAGGCAACGACAATGGGAGCGGAAGTGTAAGGAGGCAACGACAATGGGAGCGGAAGTGTAAGGAGGCAACGACAATGGGAGCGGAAGTGTAAGGAGGCAACGACAATGGGAGCGGAAGTGTAAGGAGGCAACGACAATGGGAGCGGAAGTGTAAGGAGGCAACGACAATGGGAGCGGAAGTGTAAGGAGGCAACGACAATGGGAGCGGAAGTGTAAGGAGGCAACGACAATGGGAGCGGAAGTGTAAGGAGGCAACGACAATGGGAGCGGAAGTGTAAGGAGGCAACGACAATGGGAGCGGAAGTGTAAGGAGGCAACGACAATGGGAGCGGAAGTGTAAGGAGGCAACGACAATGGGAGCGGAAGTGTAAGGAGGCAACGACAATGGGAGCGGAAGTGTAAGGAGGCAACCAGGCGCTCACCCGAAGCGCCCAGCGCCTAGGCTCGGGCGAGCGCCCAGGCGGCGCCTCTTTGAAGCGTGCCGCCTGGAAGTTTGGCGAGGCGCTCGGGCCTCGCCTCGCCTCGCCCGAGCGCCTAGGCGAGCGCCCGAGCGCCTTTTTAAATCGCTGCCCTAAAGTTAAAATTTTTATTTAGAAATTCCTTTGGCATCGTCTTCCTACTTCCTCATGCAAGTTACATTCTGATTCTCTCACACCTTTGGCATCGTCTATTGGTGTAACACATCAGCTTGCCAATTTTGGGATAACTGTAATTACTCCATCTTTTTGGTCTTCTGACCACCCCTGAACTACTCAGTTTGTAATCCTTGATTAATTCATCAATATATTCTCATTTCAAAGAAAAGATAGAGAGCAATCTAAAGTATTTCCAAAATTATTCCTCTGATGTGTAAAACAAATTGTATTGTTTCTATCAGAAGCATAATGTCTGAGCTTCCCAAAGTCTTCATCAAGAAACAAGCTGTCAAGATTGGCATTTTGTGAACGATTGACAAGAATAACAATCGTGACCAATGCCAAAATAGAAAAAACATCAGTCACAAGGTAAGGCATCAAAGTTTTGGTCATATAATTCAATATTTCAAATTCTTTAACTGCAAAACATTTCCATCAGAAATGAAAGGGTCAGATCATGATGCTACTTATATTTGTATAAAAAATTTTAATGAGAGATATCCTTTATTTTGAAGTCTAAGATTCATTTTGAGAATTCATTAGATCTCACAAGCATAATCAAGTGGCTAATACAAGCTCAAATTTTATTTGAGTTTAAGATTTACATTCAACATAGAATCCTAAAAAAAATCATGAATATTCTGTGATTACAGTCCTCGACATTCACAAATGTTCCAGACAAAATCTATATGTGATCCATCCTAAAAAAATGAATGGCTTAGGGCAACAAGGCTTTCATTAGTGTTCCAGGAGGATTAACGAATGCAGTTTAACTTAACAAGCAAAATGACAGTTTTACCACTCGAACCCTGGTCAAAAAGGTCGAAAAAGCCCTCATTGTGCATCTCTTAAAATTAATTTAAAGCTTAAGTTTAGAACTACTCAACTAGAAATATATGACTAGAAATTAATTTAAACTTGTCAGTACAAAATTATTTTCACACCGAGAGTCTGTCAATAAATATCATTCTAGTAAACACCATGCTTGCTGATTCACAACATTTCTCAAAGCAATTATGCAAGCTTGTTAATCCACAAAATCATCTTAAGAAGGCTTTATGAAGATCCAAACTTGATACAAAAAAATATACAACTCAATAAAATTTATGAAGCGATTTTGAATATACATAAAATTAATGAATATGCAACTTCATAGGTCTTTATGAAGTGAAATGCAAGAATATATAACTCAAAAATGAATAGATGCAAAAGATCTATTTAGGACATAACCGATCAATAATATCTCTAGATCAAGATGTTACGAGAGATCCAAAATTTTCACTAAAGGTTCTTAGATGTCTTAAAATATTAGTTTAGAATGTACTTGTGCAAAATGAAGTAAGAAATATTATGCACTCAAAATTTTTTATGGTTCAGAGAGGAATAAGTAAAATATGATTCTGTTAATTCACTGTTAAGTCGAAGGTGCACAACGTTGATTGAGAAACTTATGCCATATACATTCTGGATAAAATTATGCATTAAGTGATAAAATTAAATTATGATAAATGGTAACCACCTTTGTGAGGTTGACTATTTGAAAGCACAAACAAGGAAATAGAGTTTGATAATGAGCTGGAAAATAGCCAAGTCTATGAAACTGAATAGAAACTTTCTACGATGTCCTCTACCATATATTAGATCAAGAGAAACACATAGTTAGATACCATCAAGAAAACCAGAAAACCACTCATGCCAATACACAAATAGACATCAGCTGAAGAATATGCTGCATGTTAACGACATTAACAAGACATTAACGGCATAAACATTAGAACCTGAAAAACTGGAACTCCAGTAAAATCATCTACAGGATCCCCTTCATTCTCCTTCACCTACAAAACAGATTCAAGCAAACATGATTATTAACTGTCCATCACAAATATGAATCATACATCTTCCAACTAATATATCAGGGTCCAACTTGTATTAACTTGTAGTAATGTTGAAGCTCTTAACTCATTTGTTTACGCAAGAAAAAAGAAGCCAGAAATAAACTATAACATCTTAAGCCACAGGGGTAACTTCACTTTGGTCCTTAAATTTGTTGCAGTCAAGTATACCAATTGTTTGCTTGTTGGAAGCACATTGTACCCATCAAATTTCATCGAGAAGAGCTGACAATCATTTAGGTCCATCCTGTAGGGTGTGGACCAGACCAATTAAAAAGTGTCAAATTAAGATTCTCTTGATATATCTAGCCAAAACTTTTATCATTCCGGCGCATCTATTTCTTCTCCAAACATGGGCTCAACTAAGAGGAGAAAGAGTGGAGAGTGAGAAGGAAAAAACAAAAAAACCTAGAGAAAGGAAGAAAGAAGAGAGGAAATGGAATGATAGAACAAAATATGATAAAATGAAGTATGAGGGGAGAAGCTGAAAAAATCTTAGAAGGAGAAGAGGATGACCATGACCATCAAACCAAATAAAAACCCACAACTTCATTAATGAAATATCATGAATCAATACATCACTAAAGAATCCTAAAGGTACTCGTACTCATATTAGCAAAATGATTAAAAAAAAAGATTATAATTAGCTGAACATGTTTGCTTTTTTGTCTTCTTTTCCAGACTATAATCTTATTATTCTATCACAAAGGATTGACTTCATGGAATGTTGTCATACTTGTCCCGTTCCAATCTGATTCTTGTTTTAGGGATGACAATTAGCTAATAACATATTGAATTTTGATCCCAACATCTTACCAGAAAATTAAGATAAGATGAGAATCCTAGCCTAAGATATATGTATTTGTACTTATCTATTTATTCTTCCCAAAAAACTTAAAAAAATTAGAGAAAAATCTAGAAATCTAGGAAAAGAACTCATGGCTCTTAACCCATAGCCATAATATTGATTTGATAGGGACACAACCCAACCAATAGACTTGAACTTGAACTCGCAGCCAAATGTCATTATTGTCACTGCTCTGTGAATCTCATCCCAAGATAGAATCATTGTTGCAAGGTCTTCAGTTCTCAGTGTCCACTCCCTAAGTTGATGATAGATTCAAGTAGCTCACCAATCCAACCCATGATAACATTGCAACAAAAAAAAGCTATAATGAGATTTCATATCAAATGAAAGATCTAAATTATGGCTGTAAGCTGCAAGTTAATAGTGCTGGACTGGCCATCACAAAAAAAAGTTATGGCAGTCTGCTTTCATATCCAGAAATGACAATCTAACCCAATTTAAGAATCCTACTTATGGAGATCAAACACTAACACATGAAGAAATATTCTAGAGAATACAAAATCATAATAATCATCTTTCCTGTATATCTGATTGTTTAATACAGCAGATCATTTCAATCCCCATCAGATCGAGGCTGATAAGAAATCTGCAATTCATTTCTGTCCAGCTCGTAGTCAACAGAAATCTTATGATATATGGGCTTGGAATGACTTGTTCTGCAAGTCAGAAGTTTGCCTTTTCAGACTGCAGGTGACCGGCCACAGTTGAACCGTTATTAGACTCTTGACATGAGAATTTAACCACCTTTTAACAGCCGAGCAATATGAAATCATAAAGAACGGAACAGCTGCTTTTCCTTACAGATTCTAGACTCCAGGACAGCAATAAAATAGGAAACTTTTGCTCAACTTCAATCCCATTTGTTCCTATATTAGCAATTATCATTTTTAGCATTAATTTGTTGCACAAAATCATATATTTCAAATTCCAGACCTATTTATTTGTGCTAATATTTGAGATCAACTTTAGTCCGAGTTCAAATAGTTTATTAGGATTTGGTCAACTCAAAAAACTGGTTGGTTTAAACACACAAGGATGAAACAATTTAAACGAGAGTAACACCAAAAACATAGACTTCTAATTGTAGACGAGATGACAATGAAGGCAAACAAGATGACAATGAAAGTGAAGAATATTATAGAAGCAAGGATGAGGTCCTTGTGACACCTTAATTCCAATTAAAGATAAGACCAGTATATGTATAACCCAACTGACCTTGCAAAACAAACCTAAACTATTTTGGACTAATCAGCAAAGGTCAGCTCCACACAAGTTATTTGACCAAAAAAGACATCAATTGACCTCTATGAGCCATCATTGAGGCTAACATGGTGACAGAAATGATATCAAGCAACCTCTATAAGCACTCATTGAAGGCTAGCATATATTAGGATTTTCATCACCTTGTGTGCATCAGGATGGATATCTCCTCAGGTTAGATGACATTGTCATCAAGCATTCATGCATAAAAGATTACAACATTCCAAACACTTGGAGATATTGAAAGATTGGTTGGCCTACTGTTAATGTGTAATACCTTGGCCTTGAGCATTTGGATCACGTTAGCTAAGGTTCACAACACTGAATTTATTGAATCTAGTATCACTTTCAAGATTTAGCAAGCTCTTACCTTTATCGCATTTGCAACTTGTGATGAATCTGGCACAAATCTGAAGGCAACTCCATCAACCTTAAGCTGAAAAACCTGTAAGCTTGTTACATAAGACAAAACAATCACTTTTTTTATTAATAGCACATAATAGAATAAACAACATAAGGAAACACAAGAAAAGATCCACTGTAATGTGACTAAAAGAGTTGAAATCCAGTCAAGTTTAGGCTAGGTCGCATCTTCATTTGAAAGTGGTCTTCTTGATTTTTTTAAATTCTCTAAGATATTTTGGCGTATACTTTTTCTAGATAGAAATTTTGGATGATCTGATGTTGTGTCTAAGTTAGAGAAGTGGTCAGTCATTCTCTGTCTAGTTAGGGATAGAGTTTGAGCAATCAAAGATTATTTGGGTTTTGATTAATACGAATAAGATAGAGATGGATAAAACTGTGACACAAGAAGAGTTCAAAATATTTATCAAAGCCATATTGAAATTGTGTTCAGTGCTAGTACTGCCTAGATGGTTCTTTAATGTATTAAAGCTCATATATACTATTACTACCCTGAAAATTAAGGTTTTATTAAATGCTCATTATCTCATCTTTATTTTTCTCACTACAAGTCCTTGTTACTTCTCCATATTTTCTACAAGTATGAATTCTGACCTCTAAATAAATGTCAAATTTTTTTTCAGAACATTCGTATCTTCAAAAATCCTGCATGAAGCACGGTTACTTTTCGAAATTTGGCATATCATTACAAATACAACTTGTCACATCGCTACACGGTGTCTGCATCCATGCTCTGTAGGAGTGACATAAAGAGAGAGGTGAAAATCACCTGAAAATTTTTATTTTGACACATGTTATGCAGGTGTACTTTAAAGGCAAACAGAGATTGATCGATGTTAATGATGTAAAAGAAACATTTATGCTGAAGAAGAGATAGCAACATGTCCAGCATATACAAAAATAACCAAGAAAATTTTTTCCATCAAAATGAAAAACATGGAGATCTCATCAACTACATACGAACATCCACAACGCCGAACATGCAGAGTCGAGAATCTTCTGACCTTATTGAGGGCAACGGCGACCACCTTCGACCCTTCCCGCATGTCCCGATTCATGGACCTCATCTGCTCCAGCAGAGCCTCGGCGTCCTCCTTCTTGAAGCAGAAAAGTCCCAGGCTCTTCCCAGTGCGAACACCGGAAACGAGCACGAACTCCTCCGCGGCGTTGCTGAGGGCGTAAACGGGCACCCCGGCGAGCCGCTCCTCCATGGCCTCCGTCGACATGGCGAGGTCGAACCGCCGGACGCCGCTGCATCCGGCTGAGGAGATACGGGCCCAGGGAAGGGGGGGCGGTCCGGGTGGCGACGAGGGCAAGTGGGGATGGCCGGATAGGACGGCCCGTCGCGCACGGTTTCCAAGGGTTTCGACGGCGGAATCGAGGTGGGCTTTGAGGGAAGAAGAGGCATCCGAGATGGCGTTGAGGTGAGATTGGATTGTGAAGAGGAAGGGGTTCGGTTTGGCGGGGATTGATGGCGGAGGGTTTTGGTTTCGGAGTTTAAGCCAAGGGAAGGCCATTTCTTGCGATAGTGGGAGCGAGGGCCGCGACGCAGTTTTGGTGCTACGGAGAGGTAAGTGACTGATGATTAATAGGTCGGATCGGTGGCGCCTTTTGTAGGAAGGGGGGTTTATTTACGGGAGCCCACTGTTTAGAATCCTTTTTATTCTGGTGCTCTCTATTGCCCTGTATTTCGATATCCCCCCGTCCGACGATTTCGATATCCCCCGTCCGACGATCGCTGGCCCACACTTCGTCGAAGATCCTCCCTCCCGTGCTCCCTACTGCTCCGCGTTTCGTTGACGCTCCTTTCGATGCCATTGACTCTACTGATCACAGATGTTATCGTACTGATCTTTGAAGGATTTAATTGATTTAATTTCAAATCACATGATTTTCTTACGTGTCTATTCGGATTAGTCTAATCAAATTTTTTAGATTTTTTAAAATTTATAAAAATATATATTAAAAAAATATTTAACTTATGATCTCGATATTTTAGTAAACATAAATTACAAATATAAACTTCCCAAAATAAACGATCGTATGATAAAAAGTTCAAAATGATTCGTTGTGATCAAAAATCCACATAAGTACTTACATAACATTACTGTGAAACAAGACAACAAATCAGTCTTAAACATTACCTTAAAGGTCCATCCAATCATGTCTACCTGGGTAGCTCCTCGTGTTGTGATGACTGATATTGTGTACTATTCTATAAAGCTAAAAAATCCTAAAAATATCTATTTGGATGGTCGATTTTTAGGTAATTTCACCTTTACATGATAAGTGCACAAAACTTATGTTTACAGGACTAAAATAACTATAAAGACCAACCAAAATGGACTTGTCAAACCTACTACAAGTCCAATATATATTATATAAAGAATGAACAAAACTAAAAGATGAGCATACACAAACATTATATCGAACACCCTATGTACAAAGTTATCTATGACATTCTCCCAATTTATTCTTTTGACGTCATTGTCAAAACCTTTGTAAATGTTACATCTCTTCGGTTTTGCTGAATCTTTAATCTTTTGCTCTAGTTGCAATGCACCTCTTGGCTTCCATCTACTCTCTATCGTTGTAATTGAGTAGTCAAACTTTGATCCGCCAACATTACTTCAACTCGCCAATGACATTGACTTTAGTGTAGGGTCAGTCGAGTTATGTTGATCTT